>JAOPTO010001316.1:0-27347 GCA_033822845.1 Tetrapedia diversipes
ACCCATTGGATTTTTGATTTTCTTAGAGATGGATACCCTTCGATCTAAGTTCTGATCTTTGACCCTTCTAAGATGGATCTCAATATGAGTGACGCGTAAGGGAATACCAAAAGTATCTTTTCGAAGTTCTCTATGCTCTGTTTAATGACGTGGTAAAGTAAACGATATGTAAACGTGACGCTGGTAATAACTATACTCTATCTCGATATTCTTCTCTCACACAGTGGCAAGGTGTTGGCCCTTAAATTTTTAAGTTTCTGGGATTTTCATTAGAATACTTCGTATAATTTTCCAATGATCTAATGTTTTGCTAGATTCAGTATAATTTTTACTTTAGTCATTACAAACACTGCAGTTTTATTCTATACTGAAGCGATAATGAAAACATTGAGAATGGCGTTGAAATAGCAAGGAGGTTCACAAACCCTTAAATTTTCGAACAAAAATTGCATAAGGTCCCTCGTATCTGCAGTATATGTGTGTATTTTGTTTGGAATGATATTTCTGCTTGTATTCCTCATTTTTCTGATCTATAAAGTAGATTGGGCGTGAAAAGATTTTTCAATAACCCCGTTTATTTCATGAGATAAGTATGAAATTGTAATAGATGTGTGGCAGTTGGTAAATATTATCTACGCGTTCGGCAAGCAGTTCACTTAATTGCCGACTATTACATTGCAACTAGTTTAGGCGCTTTGCGAGGAGATGGCGCCAGTTAGAAAGTTTATCACCACCTTAACATTGACTCTAAAGGCCAATTCTATTACCAAAATCATTATGAGGCTAGGAAAAAGCCTTGGTTTCATAAGATCAAAGGACAAAGAGAATTTATAGTAAGATTTGGAAGAATCAGGTCCAACCACACAAATACACCTGAATCCCTAGCAAGAATAGGAATTATTAAAAACTCAGTCTGCCAATGTGCAAGCCCAGTTAGTGATGTAGATCAGATCTTATGGGAATGTCATCTGACAAACAAAGGAAGAACAGAATTAATCAACAAATTAAAAAGAGTTAACTTTGGACCACAACATACAATAAATAAAATTATGGAAAGTATGAATATGACCGCGCTAAGAGCAATAGATTTATTTTTCAAGGTAAATGAAATCAAAATATAATGATGCAGAATATAATACCAGCAAATCAATGTTAAACACTGCGTGCAATATGTATATTTGAGGATGTCTATAGGCTGTACTAAGCTTAAAGATTAATAACAAAAAAAAAACACCTTAACAATGTGGTATACCCTTAAGTATATTCGAATCTAGTTGACATAATTTCAAATCCACTATAAGTACTTTAACACAATAGATTTATGGACATTTCTAGTACATCTATTTCTGATATACATATACTAAGAGATAAGTATACATTATAGAGATTTTAAAATTGCAGAGCTGAAAGGGAAATAAATTAGAGTACATATATTCGCATCACTCCATCAATAAAAGTTTACAAAAATTGCTCGAAATAATAATAATTGTGTGGGGACACGGAAACTCTGCGGGTGTTCTAAGGGGCTGCATCAAACACTTTACAACAGGGCCTGAGCATCGGCCCGTCATTAGGCCCAAACGGCCAGCCGATCGTCATTACCACGGGTGTTTGATTGCAGCCTTATTAGAATCCGGAAAACACTCGCAGAGAGTCCCTTCCATGTCACCACATTTTCCCCTTCTCGACGTGTTCAGGGAATATAAAACACAAACTTCCCTGGGCGCGACATTCAGTTAACAATCTAACAGTCACAGTTAACAGTCACAATCACAGTTATACATTCGATCTATCACTCAATCTATCAGTTACATTCAATCTATCACAGTCATACATTCGATCTATCAGTCAATACATCACAGTGTAATCAATCGCAGTACAAGCAAATAAACATACCCTACAATTGTTTTTGAAAATTTTGCTCACGAAGTCCGAAACCCGTCAAATTGACAGGTCACGTAAACCGAGTGTTAATAAAGAGGGAAGTACGTTTAAGTGTTCTTGAAATTTGATACAGTTAGTAGCATATAGTGATGGTCATTTATATCTCTTGAATAACGCCGCACCTTCAGCTTTCGCTTATATGGGATTACACTTGCCAGATGTTAGTCGCGATGTATGACTTATCGAGCTTTGCCATTACAAAAGTTGCGGAAATGGATGAAGCTTCCATCTGCTTCTGGCATCATTTGGATTTTGGGAATAAGACCACGCTTGACCCCATGTGTATCTGTTATAAGGAGTTTTTGTCTTGGGTTTCAATTGCGAATGTGCCATTGAACACACCCACACGGGACAGACCCAGTACAGTTAGTAGCAGTAACATATCTGCTTTAGACTTTTCTTGTAACGTAAGCTTTTAAAATTCGATTGCTATTCGTAAGAGATTCGATTATTTGAAACGCTAAATACATATAAGCACATATTTGAATTTTACTTATACTAATTTCGGGGTTCGAAACTAACTTGTATAATTCACGTGATGTGTAAATATATACCTACAATCAAATATTATCTTTCATGAGTCGTGATCTAATTGTATAAACTGAACCTTCGCATTAAATTTAACTTGGTTTCATGAGCACGTCTAAAATTTGATTCAAGCACTAATGACACCCGAATATTTAAGGTTGGTGCAAATAAAGTTGGAATACTTTTTAAAAATAAGAAACGAATGTAAGAGGAACCAGATAATCAGGGGTGACGATGGCCAAAGTGCTCATTAGGGCCACCATAAACCAGAGGTCCCCAATAAGGGTTGGGACCGAGTACGCGCGAGGCTCGGTCACGGCCGCTTACACTTTCCAGGCCCGCACCAACGACGGGTTTGTTTTTCGGGAAAGTGCAAAGTGGGGATGCGCCCATAAAAACATGAGGAAAAGGGCATAGTCAGTTTTAGTAAGATAGAAACCGTATTGTACGAACGAGAGACGATTTTGTAAAAGAAATAAAGTAACCTCTCACACGAATATATTTTTGTTACACGAACGGCTAGGTGAATATTAATGTTCAATTATATTTACAAATTCTCTGGTCAGAGGGATGTTGCGCTGTTATATACATAAATAGTCTCAAAAGTGGGGTGTGTCGTTGTATTCTGTGTAGGTGTTTGTTTTTTTTTGGGATGGGTGACATTGTTGACTGGAAAGTGTCGAAACTATATCTAGCGGGACTCTAGGTATATTCTGTTTCATGTATCGGTTAAGGGTAAAAAGTACTAAAGATGGTTTGTAATCTCGCGATCTACCTGAAATTCTGAACGAAGCAAGGCCAAGTTGAAAGCACACAGAAAAAATGGAAAAAACCCGGAACTGGCATGGTAATAAGTGCATTTGCTTGAAAGGGTATTATTTAGGCTTAATGGTGATGTCTCCAAATATATCCTTGAATTACTGCTGGAAATTTTATGAAAATGAATGTTGTTACAACCTAACACCAAATGTAACCTTGAATTACTGCTGGAAGCGAATATAACATTTTTACGAAGAAGAGTATGTTGTTACAACGTAACAAGTACCTTAAAATAAAAGTGAAATAGATAGAATTTCATTCAATCACGTGGAAAACAAAGGGAGGTTTAGACACCTCCCCACCCCACCGAAAAATGGTATTTAGAGCTGCAACCACCCTAGAAACCTTTCATTCGGCTTGTCTGTACGATCAAGTCGCAAAATGATCAAGATTTCAATTTGATAGGAGTAACGCAAAGATCCAAAATTCAAATGTATATTTTAAATCGTCACTGTGAAACTTTAATCAAGAGTAACACTTCACAAATCAATTCTGATGCAACATACTTTGTCTTAACCATTTGCAATCAAAAGATGACTCTCAGTCGTCGAGTAAAGCTTTTTTCAAAAATTTCCAAATGCAAAGTACCGAAATTAAGTTGCACCAGAATTTGGTGATGTAAAAATTTACATAATTCAAATAAAGAATACTGAAATTTATAAGTGTAGCTTTTTAACTTGTATTCGAAGATTGTCAAGAGTAAAGGGTTAAAAAAACAATTAGTATATGTGTCTAATTGAAAGTGATCAAGCGAAATTACACTAACGTGCAATTAAACTACATCCTTCTAATCGAGATCATGTTTTCGCTCTCAAGACATCACTTGAAACACCTCGCGTGTGCCCGTGCTATTGTTCAACGGATAATCCATTAAACAGCTATAATTAAGATAGCACTGCAAGTTTTACATATCGTTAAAGACAGACTTATGCCTATAATTACTGCGATTTGCATTTTTCACTTTTGCTTTGGTCAGCCTTGATATATGTACTCCATAATTGAACAATAAAGATTAGACCTATGCAAAATTTGCCGTTGTTCCTTTTCTTTGTGAAGTACGCGTATCTATTTTTCATAATTTCTATAATTAATATTTTTCTCTATTTTTGGCTAAACATCAACATATTTAAATTAGGAAACAACACTTCGGTATCATTGATATGCAAACGATGGAAATTTTCGCATAAACCTTTTGTATTGGTTCGTATTAGAGATACTCATTTTACGTGTATTGGAAATTACACGTGTAATTAATATATCTGTGCTAAAATCTATGCACTATTTAATACACGAACACACAGGTATTGAAGTACATGGGTTGTCTGTGTATTAGAGTATACGTGTATTTCAATGCACTGATTAAAATAGGTTTTCTGTCAGTTCTCACTGAACAAATTATAGCTTTAACATTAGAACTACCGAAGCAGTCAAAATGACGGATTGATGATTATTCATAGCAAACTTACAAATTCACTTTATCAAGCTTCCAAAATTTACTATCATTTTCTGCAGAAGGTATAAATAAAGATTTGTTTCCTATGTGTTCGATATTTTTTCATGTAATTTTCAATTTTATCTGTTTCATGCAAATAAGTACACTGTAATCGTCGGTAGTTCTAAAGTTAATAGTAGAACTATCAGAGCGATCAGTATGACCGAATGTTAATTATTCATAATAACTTTATGAATTTATCGTGGTACAACTTCTAAAGTTCACTGTGATTTTATACAGAAAGTACAAATAAAGATCTGTTTTTGTGTATTCGTTATTTTTTCATGTAATTTTCAATTTTATCTGTTCCATGCAAATAAGTACACTGTAATCGTCGGTAGTTCTAGGGTTAATAGTAGAACTATCAGAGCGATCAGTATGACCGAATGCTAATTATTCATAGTAACTTTATGAATTTATCATAGTACAACTTCCAAAGTTCATTGTGATTTTCTGCAGAAGGTATAAATAGAAATTTATTTTCTATGTATTCGGCATCTTTTTATACAAATTTCAATTTGATTTCTTCCAAGCAGATAAGTATACTTTGATTGTTAGTAGTTCTAGTATTAATAGCTGAACTATCAGAGCGATCAAAATAACCGATTGCTAATTATTCATAGTAACTTTATGAATTCATCATAGTACAACTTCCAAAGTTCATTGTGATTTTCTGCAGAAGGTATAAATAGAAATTTATTTTCTATGTATTCGGCATCTTTTTATACAAATTTCAATTTGATTTCTTCCGTGCAAATAAGTACACTGTAATTTTCAGTACTTCTAGTATTAATAGCTGAACTATCAGAGCGATCAAATTAACCGATTGCTAATTATTCATAGTAACTTTATGAATTTATCGTGGTACAACTTCCAAAGTCCACTGTGATTTTCTACAGAAGGTATAAATAGAAATTTATTTTCTATGTATTCGGCATCTTTTTATACAAATTTCAATTTGATTTCTTCCCAGCAGATAAGTATATTTTGATTGTTGGTAGTTCTCGTGTTAATAAAAACAACTGTTATCCTATTAAAAGTAAAGAGAAAATCATTCATTTTTAATTTAAAAGAATCCAATAATTTTTCTTGCTACAATCTCGATCTTTAAATCCCTGTGAATATTTCTTCAACTTATTAATTAAAAAAGTTTAAAGAAATATGAAAAGTAGTTCTCTGTGTCAAAAAATGAAACGGAAATACATTGCGAAACAGGTTTGTCCGAAACACTGATCCATTTTTCGTAAAACTGACTCTCACATCACTTTTATACTACGTATGAATTTCGCTTGGAAACGTTTTCTTTCAGCTCAAGAAAATACTCTCTCCAGAACGTGCATGGAAGAAATTAGCATACTTAACGCACGTGATGAGCAGAACAGAAATAAAGAACTGTATCAAAAACAAAAGTAGGACCAAAACGCTTTCATGGTTTCGTAACCATAGCGTGTACGTTGTGAAATCTCAGCAAAATGTTCTTAATTAACGCGATCCATGGTTTCTCCGCGGTTAACTCACGTTCTGGAATTTGCATCTATGAAAAGATGGTTGGGCAAACGAACGCAGATTTTATTGGTTATGTGTATATTATATTATATTATTATATTATTATTTTATAAGGGGTCAAAATAAACACTTTGGTATATACATACAAGCAATACAATGATTAGTTGGAGGCTATCGGTTGATGAACGTTTCGTTTAACACTTAGTCGACCGAATGGGGAGATCTCACATTTTTTCCTTGACAAAGCAGTGCCATCCATTCTATTTACTTTCGTTATTAGTTGGTCCTAAGCTGATGTTGAATTTATTAAAAATTGTATTTTAGGAAATTTATGAACAGTACTAGTTCAAGACTAAGAGCAAAAGCAAATAAAATCAATTGCAGCGCTCTGTTGAGGGCAAAATGGGAGATCTCCCCATTCGGACGGCTAAGTGTTAAAAGTAGAAAAAGAACTAAAGAAATCTAGTTTAGTAAAGAATATTTGGTAAAGAAATCTAGTTTAGTAAAGAAGATTTGGTAAAGAAATCTAGTTTGGTAAAGAAGATTTGGTAAAGAAATCTAGTTTGGTAAAGAAGATTTGGTAAAGAAATCTGGTGGTTGACATTAATAATAACTCTATTTATATAGTTATGATATTGTATTGAGTCATATGTTGTTCTTCACGTAGAAATTGTCGGTGTTTTAATAATGGATAGGATGCATTAAGACAAAATTTAACCCTTTAGCCTACACGATATCTGCCAATTGCGCGAGCAATAGTAAACAAGAAAGTCGATCGCGCGCTGTGCCATTCAACTGTTCAGTCGTGTACCCGAACTGGCCCAAAATGTATACTTGTGGCGGTACCCTGGAAAGTGTCGAAGAAAATAATAGTAATTAAAACGGCTATAGGGAAATGCCTACAGCCGATCAATAAACCTTTTTTTACCACTTCATTTTACCTGGGCCTCGAACACTGAGGGTCCGAGCGGGCGACCATTTTTGACCAGGTTTCCTTCGACAATTTCCAGGGTGCTACCACCTCCACCGAAAGTACAGCCAGCCCTTGGCGGGGGGCTACAGTATATAATGACCACTTTTTGGGAGACACATGAAAAGTACGTCCTCAGTTTTCTAATAAGCGTCAGGCCTATTCATTTATATTTTGTTATTCATATTGTTATCCGTTATTTGTTTCGTTGAATAAATCGTTATTGTTCTTGTTACTATATTTTGTTATTTCAACGTACATACCATCTCATACTTTTCATGACATATATTTCAGTGTAACGAAAGGAATTGTGAAATAATAAACAATGTTTAGGTAAAAATAGTAATTTTAAGACGTCTAGGATGTAATCATAATTAAAGGAAAAATATTCGATGTGGAATAACTCCAATTGCTTGTTCTAATAATAATACACGGCATCTTATGCACAAATTCCATACCACGAGTCTGACTCGTGGTTTCTGTTTATCGTACAAATTCTTCACCACGAGTCAGACTCGTTGTTTTCGCTTATAGCACAAATTCTTTACCACGAGTCTGACTCGTGGTTATAGGCCAAAGGGTTAAGAAGAATTTCATTGCAAGGAATAATTCCGTTTAAATGTAGTCCTTATTTAAGTATTTTTAATTGATATTTATATCTCTGTTTAAATATTTTAAGTTGTTTTTTAACAAAATTAATTGTAAGAATAGGGCACACGTATTTTTAGTAATTACTGATGAATGTGATAACATCGACGTATCATATCACATGTTAATTTGTGATAAAAAGATTTAGATAGTGTGAATGAAGTACTGTTGGGAGCTGAAAAGAAGTCACTTGGGAGGAATGCAATTCTGAATGGTTATAGATTCCACGGGACTATTAATGTATTCATATGTAACTGAAGAAAAATTTACTATTTTTTTACTAGGATTGTTTTTTCACCGTAATTGTCTATTATTCGAGTTAATTTGTATTTTAATGCAATTTTCACCAGGAATAATTTGAATAGCCTCAAAAGTAATTCAAGAAAGTTTGTCAATCAATGTGTAGTAGCGTGTAATAACATTTAATTTGCAATAATAAAAATCTACTACAACTGTTTCTTATAATACCATATTTATCTATTTCTTAAACTGTTTAGTGTGTTAATATTAAAAAGTAATTCGAAAAAATTAATACAAGCAACATCTGTTTTCCAACAGTAAACGATTACGTTTCTACTGCAATTGACTATTTGTTAAATTCATTTAATATGCTGATTCAATTTTTATCGCATATTATTTTTAATAAATTTTAAAGGGAAACTTCGAAATTAAAAAAAATTACAACATTAGAGACATCTAAGCCACAGCATTAATTTATCTCTTGTGATGTTACGCAACGTTCGGAAAATTTCATTGAACTGAACTAGAGTCTTTTGGTTATCATCCGCCATTAAACTTATAAAAGCAGTTCGATTAATGTAAAAACAATTAACATTTTATAATTTGTTGGGAAGATGTACTGGAGAAAACGCAAAATAATAATGAAAGATTTAGCTCTTAAGTACGGGCTTTAACCCTTTCACAGTTTAATACGATAGAGATTCGTGGAAACCATCAGTTACAGAAGTGGTAGTTTCATATTTTAATTCGTTTCACAGTAATATACCTAATAAAGCTTACATAAGGAGTTGAAAGTATTTTTTTAATACAGCAAGAGAAGCGTAAAAGGCAATTAATAACATTGCAGTAATTAGTTTTTGAGTCGCTACTCATGTATTATTCGTTGCTTTGGTAGACTGTGAAAGAGTTAACCGCATTCACCGGTTTTTCTGCATCGATTTCGCTTTCGAGTAGAAAACCCTAAACAACGAATCTATTCACAATCTATAAGAAACTACTTATATCTCTCAAAATAACTATTATTACGGTTTCTGATCAGCATTATCTCGAAATTATTCTTCATCAATCTCAATATTTACTCACGTCGTCGTTAAATTTATCGATCACTACAAATTTAATATTATTCTATGAATATTTTTGATCGATTACGATATTCGTACGTATTTCACTATTTACGATCTGTACCTCAGAAACCTCAATCAAGTATTCACACCCCTCAAAATAACTATTATTACGGTTTCTGATCAGCACTATTTCGAAATCATTCTTCATCAATTTCAATATCTACTCACGTTATCGTTAAATTTATCGATCACTACAAATTTAATGTTATTCTATGAATATTTTTGATTGATTACGATATTTATACGTATTTCATTCTTCACGATCTGTACCTCAGAAACCTCAATCAAGTATTCACACCCCTCAAAATAACTATTATTACGGTTTCTGATCAGCATTATCTCGAAATCATTATTCATCAATCTCAATATCTACTCACGTCATCATTAAATTTATCGATTACTATAAACTTAATATTATTCTATAATATTCTTGATCAATTACGATATTTATACGTATTTCCACTATTCACGATCTACAGCAGCGGACAAAAGTTTAAGACGACAGGACAATGTAAAACATAGTTTTATGATTTTCAAATATTATTTATATACTTATTGTTATCGTCATTATGGAAGAACACTATTTATTGATTAGCATACAACACAAATTTTATTTATCGTGCTATTTCTTATTAATTAATTAATTTATTTTCTTCGATCCTTTGATCTTAAACTTTTGTCCGCTACTGTATACCTCAGAAACCTCAATCAAGTAACTCATATCCCTCATAATAACTGTTATGATTTCTGATCACCACTATCTCGAAATCATTCTTCATCGATCTCGATACCTATTCACGTCATCGTTAAATTTATGGAACAACGCTCTGTCCGACGATCTTTCGCTTTCGATCCGTACGTGACTCGCATCGAGATCGTCATGCATCTCGATGACCTGCATTCTTCGTCGACGGCTAGAAAAATGTGGTCGCAAAAGGCGTGAAAGACCGACTCGCCGGACAAGTTCACCGGTTCCAGCGTCCTCGATCCGATCCGTTCGATCTTGAATTGAACGCATCACGATCTATGTCGATTATCTGGATGAGTTTCACTCTTGATGGGAGACGCGAAAGCGAACGCGTCCCCGTATGATGGATTTGGATCCACCTACATATAAAAGCTAGTAAATCCAGCCGACCGATTTACTTGTATCTAGTCTGGATTATGCGGTGGAACGGTGGAATTTACAACTCTGAAGTGTAAGGAAACGGATCAACTGTAGAATGGGTCACACGGTACGTGAAGAGGACAAATGGATACGGGAGTTCGGGTTAAAGCGGTCGAATATGAGTGTTACGAGAGTGTTCGCTAGTGGATGTTGAGGATATTGTAATTGTGATCTCATCTTCCAAAAATAAGTGAAAATATTCTATTTTGCGTATTGAAATTTCCGAGAAAGATGAAGTTTGTTAGGTTAACCCTTTCGTCCTGGAATATAAATATTGATTCAATAATAATCAAAGTATGTCTATCATGTTAGGTTGATTATAAATAACACGTTTTTATACATATATAATTTTGAAATCGTGTTGATATATATGTGTATCGTTCGGGACGAAAGGGTTAAATTATTAATATCGCTTGAAAAGCAGATAGTACAAATAAATTAGAATATTTGTAGACTTCCAAGATGTTCTTAGGATTCTCTAATTTTACTTGAAAGAAAATTTGTGGAATTTAAAAATATTTTGATGCATCTTAGAAAATGATAAAATAGGATATTTTTACATAAGAAAGAGAGTATTGGAAGTTATTCGAATACATTTCTATTTGATATTTCATTATTTAAAATTTATTTCGTTATTATTAAGGTTGAACATTTACTCGATATTTGATTATTAAAGTTTCTTTGGTTATTAAGATCTATTCTATTATCTAATTATTATGTTGGTCGATTATTTTGTTATTTATCTCATTGATTATTCTGTATTTAACTTCAACACCTTATTCGTTTATTACTAACTGATTTCAGGCTTGGACATTATTGAAATTAGTCGCTTGAAAAATGATCATTAAAATGATACATTATGTCATTTGACTGGATAATCATGTATCTGAAATAATCATGCGTTTCTTCACATGAATAGACAAATACTTTTTCTTTGGACTATTAGGTCAATCTAACTCTCAAACACATTCATACACATTATTCAAAGCTACACCATATAGAAACACCACACAAGTTTAATAATTAATTCAGCTTGTCAAACACTTATCTCAAATCATTTGTTATTTTATCGGTATGAATTAACTCAAATAAACAATTATTTGAAAATAATTGTTACTTTATTTCAAATAAAATATGCTCAAGCCTACTAATTACTAACTATCTAAAATAAAATCGATTTATTCGTTATTTTAACCCTTTGCACTCGGCTGTCCCCTCTCATGGGACATCGTAATCCTAGCATATAATAGTTTCGCAAATTTTCAGACTTTAGTTCAGACCCGGACGTTAAATAGTCGTATATGTAAATTTTAATATACGACTTAACTAAACTAAATGAAGTTTAATTATACGTGAATCATAGTAAATATTTCGAATTTGAAAATTTTTGAAGTTAGTATCATTAAACGACTAACGGTCACCTCTCGAGTGCAAAGGGTTAACACTTTACCGACCGCTAGTGTTTCAACATACGCGCTCTTTACAGGCTCATTTTGGCACGGATGCATTGCTAATATTTTTAGTATTAAACGATATTTTCTTCACGTAATTAATAGTTTAATACTTCTTTACAGTATGCTATACAGGGTGTTCGGACAGCCCTGTGCTTAAATTGAAATAGTAACTCCCTGAGACATTCTAAGACGAAAATCAAGAGTAACGATTTTGCGTTTGAGGCTTTGTTTACGAGTTATAACTAGTTAAAGATATCGTTTAATCCGGACCGTTCGACGCTTGAGAGCGGGTAACTGAGGCAACTCGGTCGGTAATGTCGCTGAGTCCACAGTGATGCTACGCCTCGGTTACCCGCTCTCAAGCGTCGAACGGTACACCCTGTATATGATATCGCTCAGAAACGTGTTACTTTAGTATAAAGGAACGTTATAAAATTTACGAAGCGTGCAAAAAACCAATTAACACTGTTTCGTACGTCGGTATAGCTGCGGGAGCGGTGTATTGCTCCCGAAACACTTCCTGACATTTTCGTGACCGCCTTGTATGGCGAAAGATTTTTCTCCTCTTGATGAGGTTGATTAAAGTTGATATCAAGAGTTGTTTTGGTGACAAATTAAACACGATAGAGTGCAGTTGAATTGTTCTTGTATTTCTCTTGATACTGTTTATAGTAGTTGTGTTCTGAGTTGTTCTCTTGACGAGTTGTGTGTTCTGAGTTGTTCTCTTGATGAGTTGTGTGTTCTGAGTTGTTCTCTTGACGAGTTGTGTGTTCTGAGTTGTTCTCTCGATGAGTTGTGTGTTCTGAGTTGTTCTCTTGACGAGTTGTGTGTTCTGAGTTGTTCTCTTGATGAGTTGTGTGTTCTGAGTTATTCTCTTGATGAGTTGTGTGTTCTGAGTTGTTCTCTTGACGAGTTGTGTGTTCTGAGTTGTTCTCTTGATGAGTTGTGTGTTCTAAGTTGTTCTCTTGATGAGTTGTGTCTCTGAGTGTCTGTACTGTGTCTTCGGATTTGTGTTTGTACTGGGTGTCTGTCTTTTTTGGCTCGATATTTATAGCAAAGGTGATGGCAAGCCCGAACCAATCACAATTGCTTACAGTTATGGCAGGAAGGGAGGGCTGGTAACCACTTCCCTTCTACCGAGGCAGGTATAGGGTCGTTACTGTACGTACCTAATTTAGGACGCAACAAACACATCTTGCGCGGGAAGCGACAAAAGTCGTTTTGTGCGAATTGGTAGTCGAGCGTGGGTACCGATAAAAGTTATCTTCTACCAATTATTGGTGGATTGATATCGATGGGGTTTTACATTATTTTTATGATAACATTAGATATACATGAGCACAAAACGTGTGTTGTCGAAATGCATTCTTCTGAATGCACTTTGCTGACGCTGTGAGAGTTTGACGAGAAAACACCCGCGCAAAATGTGTTAATCGGCTCGCGGTCGGTAAAGTGTTAAATAGTCTTTGTTAAACACTGACATATGATTGATATTTTGATAAATTTTCAGAGGAATGCAGCGATCTTGTTGATACTTTTCGTCGCTACATCATCTAGCTACTCCGTCAATAAAAGACAAGACTCCGTTTCTCAGAAGAGTTATTACACCATATATGTGAGGCCACAAAGGCACCTGAGACTGGAAAGAAATCGAGTACCGATTGAAAGGGCAAGCGGTGCTTTGCAGAATAGGAACAGAGGACCGAGAGTGGCCGAATCTGTCAGAAAACAATGTGTGTAACTTTACTATACACGTAACATTCTACTATTAGGTGTACAAGTTAATTTTAGTCTTTCATCTTTCGATGATGATAAAGGTTATTTACAATTTGAATATCGTAACGGTATCGTTTGGAGTCTTATAGTGTAGACATCTAGTTTCCCAAAACATTAGAAAATTGCTTAAAAACTGTGTAAAAAACAGTTTAAACGATGGCGTGCAGCAAAGAGCACGTTCGTCATTGTGTGCTCTTCGTACTTCAGTTAAAAAAGAAACGCCTTTGAAGCTGCAAAAATGATCTGCGATGTTCTTGGTAAAAATGTTGTATCTCATTCCACCTGCAAATACTGATACCGAAGGTTCCTGAAAGGAAATTTCGACCTCTAGGATAAAAAACGACTTGAACAACCGCACTGATTCAAAGATGAGGAATTGCAATCATTTTTAGATTAGTTTATCGAAATGAAACAGCATAGTTTCTTCAAATCAGACATCACAGTTGTCCGAAAGATGAGCAAAGGTTATAGAAAGTGAGGGAGATTGCTTTATCTACTAACTTTTGAGCATAAAAATTTAAATGAACTCTGAACCTGCCAAAAAGAAGACTAAAATTAACTTGTATACCTAATAAACTCCTTAACCCTTTATGACACTATGCGACTTGGAAGTTACGTGTCCATTTCTTTATATTTTCTCGATTTCATTTTGTTTGCTCCTTATTTTATTATTATATTTTACTATTCTGTGTATACCGCTATTGATGTGTTTTCGTACACAATAATCACTATGGTAATACCTACTTTACTATCTACAATGAGAAACCATAGTTAAATATATTTTTCTCCTCACAATGGAAATATTAGGTGTACAAGTTAATTTTAGTCTTTTCTTTGGCAGGTTCAGAGTTTATTTAAATTTTTATGCCCAAAGGATAATGGATGAAGTAATCTCCCTCACTTTCTATAACCTTTGCCCATCTTTCGGGCAACTGTGATGTCTGATTTGAAGAAACTAGGCTGTTTCATTTCGATGAACTGATCTAAAAATGATTGCAATTCCTTTTTTATCCTGGAGGTCGAAATTTCCTTCCCGGAACCTTCGGTATCAGTATTTGCTCGTGGAATGAGTTACAGAATTTTCACCAAGCGCATCACAGATCATTTCTGCAGCTTCAATGGCGTTTCTTTTTTAACCGAAGTGCGAAGAGCACAAAATGACGAATGTGCTGTTTGCTGCACGCCAGCGTTTAAACTATTGTTTACCTAGATTATGTTGACCAAATCAAGTAGTCTTCTAACGTTTTGGAAAGCTAGATGTCTACACTATAAGACTCCAAAAATACCGTTATGATAGTCAAATTGTAAATAACCTTTTTCATCATCGAAAAATGAAAGACTAAAATTAACTTGTACACCTAATATAGTTACAAAAAAGAATCTTGATAACTCGAACTTTAAGGAAGAACTAAAACCTTCCAGTTGTAGAGGTTTTAAGATTTTTGTTATTAATTTCTTCACGATTTCGAATAAAAGAGGCTTAAGGAAAATTCATTATACGGAGACTTTGTATGAAGGTTAATAGTTTTCAAATTGTAACAGCTTAAAGAAAGAAAAGTTCAATTCTTGTTATTTATCTTCTCTTATCTTGTCTTATGTTATTTGAGACAGTTTTAACAATCAAAAGAAGGGAGGCAAACGTACTTTACTAAAATAAAGAAATACTACAACAAAAAATCTTTCTTAGACTATTACAAAAATTTAGAAGAGACCAACAGAACATTATTTATTCATACGTTTCATTTTATCTGTACAAAGCGTACATTCGCGGCGAACTCCTCTTCTTCGGACAGAAGAATCGTACACGCGGCCACGTGTGCCATATACAGTAGCGGACAAAAGTTGAAGACCGAAGGGTTAAAGAAAACAAGGAAATTAATTAATAAGAAATAAAATAAAAATTGTATTCCATGTTCTATCATAATGACGACAAAAATAAGTACTTGAACAATATTTGCATACTATAAAAGTATGTTTTACACTGTCCTGTCGTCTTAAACTTTTTTCCGCTACTGTAGAAGGGATTGGATAAAAAATGTAACAAAGTATTTAATCAACTCCGTGAGTCGTTGGAACACAATATTGTACAATATTCCTCAGTATGAAAACTAATTAAACAAGGTTGTTGTAGATGATACCTACAACGAGCCTCTAGAGGATCAACAACAAGAAGCAGGGCACTGGAAGAAGCTTTCCTCATGAACGATTACCCCGAGGGCGGAGCAGGTTTCGTTGAAGGAGGACCGTACACCTCAGAGCACGACGGAGTACTAGCCGGAATACCCCATGACGGCCAACTTCTAGGTCACCACATACATCAGGACGTGCACAAAATGGTGACCGTAGTAAAAAAGGTAGCAATGCCTTATCCGGTAGAAAAGACGATTCGATATCCCATTGTCAAAAAGATACCGTATCCCGTCGAAGTACCCGTACCACAACCTTACCCAGTGGAGAAGAAGGTGCCGTACCCTGTGAAGGTTTTCATCAAAGTACCCCTCAAGATACCTAAACCCGTACCAGTTATCAAGAAAGTACCTTATGCAGTCCAGGTACCTGTCGATCGCCCGGTACCCGTACAGGTTTTCGTACCCGAACCCTATCCAGTTGAAAAGAAGGTCCACTACGAAGTTAAGGTACCAGTACCTGAACCATTTCCCATCGAACGAAAAATACCTGTTCCCATAAAGGTGCCGGTACACGTGGCGCAACCCTATCCCGTCGAGAAGTTGGTGCATTACCCTATAAGAATCGAGGAGGAGGAGCCTGTACCGGTACCAGTACCTAAACCTTACCCTGTGCCGGTGTCTAAGCTGGTACCTTACCCTGTGGAGAAGCCAGTACCTGTACCTGTGGCCGTAGAGGTTCCTAGGCCGGTACCTGTACCGGTTGATAAACCTGTACCCGTCAATGTAAGGATCCCGGTACCAGTACCCTATCCTGTTGAAAAGGAGGTACCGTATCCGGTGGAGAAACCTGTGCCGGTACCAGTGAAGGTACCGATCGATCGCCCGGTACCTGTGCACCTGATGAAACATGTGTCCTACCCAGTTGATAAACCGGTCCCCTACCCTATTAAGGTACCGGTCGAGGTACCCGCAGAGGAGCCGGCCATTGTTGAATCTGGAGTTGAGCATCAGGATTGGGAGCGATGAACCACGGGAAAGCGGAGTGTTAAGATAATTATTTGACTAGGGCACCACATATTGGCGCGAAATTTGAATGAGTGAATGGCAGTTGAATAAGCTTTGTATTTTGAACGATCAAATATGACTGTTGATGGCTTTTGCGACACATAGTTGCTACAATTTCTTTAATTTAACTGATTGATTAATGTCTTTGTATGATTGTTTATTTTACAAAATCACAACTATATACGATTTAACAACTTTACGAAATCCGTGAAATTCAAAATTTCAACACATCTTGCGCGGAAAGCGACAAAAGTCGTTTTGTGCGGATTGGTAGTCGAGCGCGGGTAACGACAAAAGTTGTCTTCTACGAATTATTGGAGGATTATTGTTATTGATGGGGTTTTATATTTTTTTTACGATAAGATCAGGTATGCATGAGCACAAAACGTGTGTTTGCAGAAATGCATTCTTCGGAATGCACTTTGCTAAAGCTGTGAGAGTTTGACGGGAAAACACCTGCGCAAGATGTGTTAAGGTACCTTTGGATAAATTAAATTTTAAAGTGTCTTTCAGAGAATTCTTAACAATTGAATATTCTATTGTTTTGTATTTGTTAGAATAATAAACATTGTAGCAATAATTTGCTTATGGATTTAGGTAAGAAAATAAGTATTTATATTTGGTTTAACGAAACTAATGTAGAGTAAGCTTGAGATTTTGCAAAAAAAAATGAGTAACGCTGCTGTTTTGGTATTGCAATCTGCAATAAAAATGTGTCTCTCGAAATTTCCCAGGATTGCAGCCTCTTTCGACAGTACTGTTTCTAAGTTAACCAGTTAGCTGTGATTGACGAGTATACTCGTCACGGAGAAGTGGCAGGATTTTGTGTCATGACGAGTATACTCGTCATGCGTAAAAAGTAGTGACCATTGGCTATTTAAATTGTAATTTTTGTGAAAAATAGAACATATTCTTAAACTTCAAGATGTTTAGAATATTTTGAAGTTAGGCCGGAATAAAACAAACAAATAAACAATATGAATAATTTGAAATGAACTCATGCGTCCCCGTATGCACTGGCTGACACAGCTTATCATTTCGTAAAACGAATTTATTTATGTGCGATGATAACGTTTTTAAATGTTAGCGTAAATGGGGGTAAAAATAAAAATCGGGAAACTGATTATGACAGGGCCCTGTTTCGCTAAATATCAGTCCCCAGCAGGAATTTAAATTCTTACCTTTAAATGCATTTTGTTGTTTAATATGTATGTAATATATGTTTATGTTAACCAAATAAGTGCATATTAGTAATAAAATTGTCAATTTTATATAATAAACCCATAATTTTGATCCAATATTTTAACAGCGATACTTACTCTGTGATTGACGAGTATACTCGTCATCGCTCGATTTTTGCGACACATATAGGTGCGCACTCCCAAAAGGAGGCGCCACAGCTAACTGGTTAATAGAACGCATCTGGCGAAAGTTTGCACGTTATAAAAATAAATGAAGTTGGTGTAAATCTTATCAAAAATTGTGTCTTAATTAATCCTCATTGTTTTAAACTACTAATTATCTACAACCCTGTCCAATTTGTCATTTCGTCACAGAACTGTCACGACTATGCAACCGATCCAAAAATAGATGGCGGACTACCGGAAGTGACTCTGAAGAAATTTAGATCAACGATCAAGGATCATTTCTTCATGAACGCGACGAAACCTAACTTGTCGGTTTAATTCTGGTCACGTTCGCTTCGCTTCCATGTAATTGCGCCGCTGTCCTGTGCGGTAATTGATTCGAGTAAAACGAACGTCCGCGGCATAACTTCCAACCTTGATCGAGATTTTCCACATAATCGACGATCAAGCTGAAAGTGATCTAATTCCAACGGAATTAAAAGAAACTCGTGAAAGTAAAGAGACAAACATTGGTTATGATTTACGTAGGTACTATTAGGTTGTTCGGAAAGTAATTTCGTTTTTTTTTTTTTTATGAAAATGAAAGACGATTTTCTTATAGTGAATAAATATTTTATTGAATTATATATTGTCCATTCGATAAATTTAATCTCTCAGTGGTCTCACGAGTTGTTATTCGCCGATTTGCATCAATTAATGCCTTTATTGTGTCTTCGTCAGCTTCAACTGGCCTTCCAGAATGTGGTGCATCTTCAACATCAAAATTACCGGATCGAAATTTTGCAAACCAGTTTTGGCACTGGCGTTCTGTTAATACATCTTCTCCATACACATCGGATAATTTTTTCCTTGCTTGAACAGCATTTTTACCTTTTCGATAGTAAAAAAGTAAAATATGCCGAAAATGTTGCTTTTTACTTTCCATATTTGATAGGGCACCAACCAAAAACTACTGGGTAGAATCAACCGAAACTTTTCACAAGCAAGCCTTGCTATATATGCTGTCAAAATATATAATGACCATGCGGCTTAAGTGTGAAGTTGACTATGAAAAAATACAATTAAGCTCTGTGTTAGGAAAAAACGAAATTACTTTCCGAACAACCCAATATAAAACTTATTGAACCATGAAATTTTTATATCGAATCATTTATCGCTATAGCTTTAATTCACTATAGTTGAACTTCGGTTTATTTATGAGTTTAAAAATTATACATACAACAGTTGTTTATAGTTGAAAAATGGAAATTAGTAAAAAGTCTGCTATAAATAAAAAGTTTGGTATCAACACAGCGATGACTAACTTGACACTAATATAGTATTAACCCTTAAATGCATGATGATGTATATTTACATCAGTGTTTTCTTCCGTACATAATTTCTAAACGGTAATTCGAACACAGTATGTTTTACTTTTAATAGGTGCTAAAAATATCTATCTTAGTTTTTGAACGCATACTTTCATGATATGACAGTTCACTTTTTTGCTTGTCTAAATTTGACATCTTGGCGCGACACTTTCAAATACACACTTTGGCGGTAAAATTGTAATTTTATTTAGTGAATACTAAATAGTATTATTTTGTGCAAAAAGTGATTTACGAGAGGATAAAGGTAAGATGAACACATTACGTTGTTTTTTTTTAGAATACAATAACAGTTTTTGTAAATATCTGCGGAATAATTGTGATGTAGAAATACATCAATATGCAAAATCGATAAGAAATAGTTTTACTATACGTATAATATATTTTTTTCTTTTTTGACTTATTTGTTATAGATACGTAATTTATTGATTCGAATTTTATAATTATTTTTACAGAATGTCCCGTAGAGTGGCAGATAGAGATATTGAACAACTTCTGGCGGCTTTAGAAGACGGAAATATTTCTGAGGATGGCTTGGAAGATGACAGTGAAGATGAGGAAACCTTTTTTGAGAATGCAAGAGAAATGATTCGAGAATTGGAGGACGAGGAGGCAGAGGATCATGAAGATCCTACCTATAGTGATCCACCACTAGTTCAAGATTTGCCTGGCCCATCGAGTGAAGTTATTTTTTCATTACCCATGCAAGAAGGTCAAGCGAGTTATGTAGAATTTGATAAAAGGAAACTCATTTGGAAAAAAGACAGTTTGATGTATGACGAATCAAAATTAATTCACCAACCAAGCACAACAGACTCTGCTATAACTGAACTCGATACACCATATAAATGTTTTTTGCACTACTTCACACCAGAGTTTCTTCAAAAAATTGTTGATGAAACCAATTTATATGCAGTACAAAAAAACCCTTCAGTATCTTTCAACATTAGTGTTGGGGAGCTAAAAAAATTCATAGGAATTCTTTTATTTATGTCAGTGGAGCATTTCCCTAGTGTACGCTCATACTGGGATTCCAAGTTTGGGTACGATCCTGTAAAGAGCGTAATGCCGGTAAATCGGTTTGAGATGATTAGGAGCTACTTGCATTTCAACGATAACAATGAACATCTTCCGCGGGACCATTCCGATCACGATCGCCTCCATAAGATTCGGCCTGTGATAGAACAGCTAAATACGACATTTTCATCAGTTGCAATAGACCAACGACTTTCTATAGATGAACAGATGTGTTCAACGAAAATTGCACATTTTCTAAAGCAATATTTACCAAATAAGCCTCACAAGTGGGGTTACAAGCTTTATGTTCTCTGTAATCTCATGGGATATGCTTACAGATTTGAGGTCTATTCTGGACAAGAAGAAAACAAAGACAAACCAGCCGATGAGCCTGATCAAGGAATAACAAATAACGTCGTTATACGTTTGGCGAGAGCTATACCAAGGATGAACAATCATATTGTATTTTTCGATAATTTTTACACATCCCTGCCTTTGGTACATTACTTGAATAAACAGGGTATACAATGTGTCGGAACTATTCAGCAAAATAGGCTACCGAATTGTCGACTCCCTGACAAAAAGGAACTAATGAAAACTTCTGTTCCGAGAGGTACATATGAGGAACGCGTTTCTCATTCAGATGGAGTAGACTTTTCGGCCACTGCGTGGAAAGACAATAAAGTAGTCACTCTATTATCAACTTACGTTGGCGCCGAGCCTGTTAGCAAAGTATCAAGATACGACAAGAGGGCTAAACAAAAAATTGACATTCCTTGTCCCAAAATTGTGCAAGAGTACAATATGCATATGGGCGGCGTCGACCTGATGGACAGTTTCTTAGGACGCTATCGGATTCGAGTAAAGAGCCGGAAATGGTACCTACGGTTGTTTTATCACCTACTGGACCTCACGACAATAAACTCATGGGTCCTTCTGAAAACCAATCTAATTGCTAAAGGTGTGTCAAAAAAGCAACTGCCTAATCTTGGGGAGTTTCGCAATTGTTTGGCTGACACACTGTGCAATATAGGTATGTCTGGTGGAAGTAAAAGAGGACGACCCAGTACTTCCTCTCTAGAACGCGAGCTACAAATAAAAAAGCCAAAAGGTCCGCAACATCCGCTTCCGTCAAAAGATGTGCGCGTAGATGGGTTTGAACATTGGCCTGTATTTGCCAATCGATTACGGTGCAAGATGCCCAATTGTAAGGGCACCACACAATGGTCGTGTACCAAATGTAATGTACCGTTGTGTCTAAATCAGAGAAATAACTGTTTCAAAGATTTTCATTCAATACAGTAAGCCTAATTCGAAGACAGTCGTAAAATAGAAATAGTATATAAGCTAGATTATTAATACGAACTGTAATGCATACTGATGTAGATCTACATCAATAAGTTTTTTTATAAAAATATACTTTTTGGAAAAAAAGAAATTTTTTTCTTTATTTTTCCCTTAATCTATATTTAATTAACTACTTGTTTCAATTTATTTTATTTAAAAAGGAAAAATCATGCATTTAAGGGTTAACTAGAGTTCTTAATATCCACTTATTCTAATATTCAAAATACACAAATTCAGATTTAATTATCCAATTATTCCGATATTCAAATCTGTAGGTATTTAAGTGCTCGAAAACCAACTGCAATTCGAACTCGGATACTTAATGCTTAAATACTCCTAAATTTGAGCATTAGTAGGAGTTCTAGTATTAAGAAAATATTGTACTGTAAATTAGTGAATAAAGTAAAATTTTTAAATATACAGTGAATTACGAAGCTGATCAAATATTTTCCTTTATTAATTATATTTTTATCCAACTCAAATGTTATCTTTAACAATGAGTTGCATTAATTGATTAAAAGTTTAGGACATGCTGAAGAAAGGAATGTACCTATCAGAAAAGTAATTAAATAGTTTTCAATTGAATTTGTCCACTGATTTGGTGGACAATTATTTTACTAATGGATCGAATGAAATCTAATCGATATTTCAAAGAGGGCATTGACGAAACACATTTCGAATTTCTTGCGTATTTTCTATCATTTTTCCACCCCTTTTCGGATTAATTATTTTTTCTATTATAATTAATAATCATTTAATTTAATTAATTATTTTCGGATAATTATTGACCTTGTACTTCTCGAAGTCTGTAAAAACATATGTAATTAAAATTTTTCGTTGCCAACCTGGTCCAAAACTAATTCATTCATTTTTCAAATAATGCACATTTTCGTTCAATTATTATTTTAATTAATTTAATTATTTATTTTCAGATAATTATTGACCTTGTACTTCTCAAGGTCTGTAAAAATATATATAATTACAATTTTTCGTTCCCAACCTGGTCCAAAACTGATCCATTCATTTTTCAAATAATGCACATTTTCGCTTAATTTTTCTCGAATTTCATTTATATGAAACCAGTTTCATAATAGATTAAGCTTGGTGGCTCTTTTGAAACTTTCTACATTTCTCCGGGTACTATGAAAGGCAATTAATGTTACAATTAAAAAGAGTTCCTCGAAACGGGGCACAAAATCGCAAACGAGAAGGTATTGATGCACGCGCGAAGGTTTCTAATCTAATTGTCTGACCATAGGAAGAAGAAAGCGGCACGGCGCGATTTAAAATGGCAAGACAGGTAAAGAGAACTTTTATACCGGTTTCGGTTTCACTTGAATCCACGTTTGAGAGATTCAATGGCTCGTATGATCGATGAAGATCAGGAGGAATGAAAGAAAGGAGCAAAGAAAAGTGAGGAGATTCAGCGAAAGTAATCGGCTTAAATAGATGGTTGAAATACCATTTTAAAAAGAAGAATGGGTTGCAAAATAAATATCAAATACTTGTAAATAAATCAATAAAAATATTATAAAGGTAATAAGATAGTATTTATTTATATATAAATTACTCACTAATATTGATAAATTTACAAAATTAGTGTTAAAATTAAATTTTATGTTCTAATTGAAAAAATTTAACCCATTACAAATTTTAATGAAGAATATAAAATTTATTTATATATAAATTACTCACTAATATTGATAAATTTATAAAATTAATAATAAATGTTATCTTATTCGGTTAGAAGTTATTTTCAAGTAACTATAAACATGTTTATATGAACAAGCAATTGAGTTTTGCTAAACAATCTTATTGTTTGGTTAGTAAGTGAAATAATTTTCTGTTTTGATTCATATTTGAATAAATGTTTCCCTGAAATAATTTATTACATCATTTTTACACCCCTTTATATATTCCAGATATAATATATACATCAGCAATATAAAGATCCTCACTATTCCTTATGTACACGCATGATGTACGCTATATGTGAACTTTGTTATTTTGTTTAAAAGAATTAATTGAAATATAAATTTCGTCCTCCATGTTTATTATTAAAATATTAATATAGTAGACATGACTGTTCATTCGAATTATGGTACTATTATTAACTTTGTGTCTTAAGAGAGATAAAAAGAACTCGCTATGTAAATAATTATATATATTTAGGAAAATGATAATCTCGGTGATGTCTACAAGACGGACGCACAATAAGAACTAAAAATTACAAACGCGGCGACAGTGTGAACATTCATACCTGGAAGTATTAGTCGCGTCCCTAAACACTAACAAGGGAACACCGCGAACTGTCATTCACAGATTTGAATGAAACTTTGTGGGATTATAGAGTGATTCAAGACTAGAATAACGGTGTGCTTCATTTGGGCCCAATCGCCCTTTAAGGGTGTGAAAACTAACCCCAAAGTCAAATCGACACTTATACTTTTTCGCGTATATCTCTTAAAGTACTAGAGATAGAGAAAAATGTTTTAGATAAAAGTTTAACAGGTTCCCTGCCGCGTGGGGCGTATATGCCCCATGCTAAAATTTTCTCCCACGCCGGAAAAAAGCCTTTAAAAAAAGGCATACTTTTAACAATATTTTGTCAAATAAACTAAAAATGATTGCTTTTCTGGTTTAAATTTATAAAAAGATATGCCTTTCTTTTAAATTTATGGTTTTAAATTACTGAAATATTGTGTATTATACCACAAAAAACATGCTTGTGTCAACCATAAAAAAAATTGTGGGGCGTATACGCCTCACGCTGGCCTGAACGGAAAGTCTTTAAAAAAAATGTCCGGCAAGGAACGTGTTAATGGTATGAGTGTTATAATTTTACGTTAAGAAAATTTTTTGAAAAGTCTTCCATGTTGAAAAAATTTTTCTTCCATTATTTTAAACAGCTTTTATATTTTCATAATAACTAAAAATATTAAGTTTTTTATTCTGAATTCAACCATATATGCTATTTTTAGTATGCAATGACGACTTATCTAAATACACGACGTGACGTACACTGTACGCGCGATTTCGGCCCAACACACAGTAAGTTATATATTCGGATTTCTTTTTCTCTTTAAAAGTCATAATATATGACGATTACAAGTGTGATAACATAAAAATAGAAAAATAAAAAATATTATATGAAAATTGATGGCATATCGCATACATTGCGCTATGTTCCATATATACATATATTAACATTTGTTTCATACTTATTTAGCATTTTATTCTACTTTGAATACAAGTATACATGTATTTCACCCGACATAGATTTCACAAAGGTGATGTTCGTCAGAAACATGTTCTGAGAATAGATAATTTTTACATCAAGCACATCTTATAATAGCAGACTTATTACACAGATCGCAACATGTACTATTTCAATAAATTTGTAATAAAAAGGAAAGACATTCATTCAAATCCGTGAATAACAGTTCGCGGTGTTCCCTTGTAAGAAGAGTATTTTACGTACTGTAAAACAGTCAGGGAAAGGGAATCCATTATTTCCCAAAGTCTTTAGTATGTGGAGTTTTTCATGAAGGACAAATAAATATTGTTTTACCTGAAAATTAATATACATTTGTCTCTTGCATAACTAATTCATATATTTATTATGCCTGAAGTTATTAAAAATATATGCATGATTGGACTGACATCGTATTGTAAGTTGAAACTTAAAAATAAATTATTCCACATTACATATGCATGTACTTGGTCTAAAAAGAAACATCTGTGCTATACATGTTCAACTATATCAAACAGCTCTTGCAAAATATTTTTTTGATACTTTCAGTTCCTTATGTAACATTTTAATGTTTCTAGTTAAAACAGACACCATGTATACCCAGTTATGCGTAATTTATAATTGGTGAAATCTTTTTTTGTAGCGTCGAATATGTGAGCTCTACAGTTCAAAGTTTCAATTATATAACAATCATTATGTTTCTAATTAATTTTACTCGAAGTTTAAATTAAGGATTCAAAAGTCATTAAGATTTTAGTAACTTTTCCTGTAAATTTATTTCAGTTTTCGGCTCCCGATACTTTTGGACAGGGATGTACGGTGGTTTCAAAAAGTATTTATACATTATATTACAAGGAAATTTACCTAATTTTGAAATTATAATTTCGACGAAAGGTTGTCTGCATATAGAGCATAATGGTTCACACATACAACAATCTTTTTGTCGACAAGAAATCTTTTTGAGGGAGCGCACACAACCCTGAAAGTTTTTACGATACAAGTTTCTCAGGTATCTTTTTTTATGACAAGAAGATTGTTAGACCCTTGCGCTGCATACGCGGCCAAGGTCTCTCAACGGGGAGAGCATCTTCCGTCCCACAAAACAACAGCGGGAAGTTTCCATTGGGACATTTACGACATGAGCGTGCCGGTAGTGCTATTTTTGAGGACTAAGACATTTTAGCCTTTTCTTTACCTTTTTCGTCGAACTTTCATAACGTCCACTGAGGGACAATAGCTTTAATTTCTAAGTCAACCGTGGTTCCTCAATAGCAAAGAGCATGTCGTAAACAAGGGACCTCCAGTAGGCCCGGCGCCCAGCCGACACCCGCACTTGAGAGGCACATGGGCCTAGAGGAATTTCCCCTTCGTTGCCTAAATTCGGGAAACTTCCCGCTCCGAGTGGCTCACCCCACCCTCGTTCTCGAAACGCGTGCTAAGGGCACAAGAACGGGGGTTGGTGGCACTCAGGGCATACGGCTGATTGGAGTTTTGACTTTTTGGCTCTAACCAATTAGCGTATCGCCTTGAGGTATGGAGGAGTGACCAGTCGAACTCCTCCATATAAAACTGAGCCACTTCGGCGCCGGGAAGATAGTAAGAAATAGTAAGAATCACACAGTAAGATCACATTCATAGTAAGAAATAGTAAGAACATAGTCAGATAGTAAGACATAGTCAAATAGTAAGAACATAGTCAAATAGCAAGATACATAGTCACATAGTCTCATAGTATCGGAGTCTTATAATTTGAACTTGTTAGTCGGCACACCACGTGCAAGCTCACCCGGAACTCGAGCGATTTTACACATCGGTAACAATCGTGGAGTCCCAAACAAAGATAGAACATTAAAAATTAAACATTTCTTATCATTTAAATTATTTAAATTAACACTTAGCCGACCGAATGGGGAGATCTCTCATTTTGTCCTCAACAAAGCGCTGCAATTGATTCTGTTTGCTTTTGTTATTAGTTAGTCTTGAACCAGTACTGTTCATAAATTTTCCAAAATACAATTTTTAATAAATTCAACATCAGCTTAGGATCAACTAATAACAAAAGTAAATAGAATCAATGGCACTGCTTTGTCAAGGAAAAAATGGGAAATCTCCCCATTCGGTCAGCTAAGTGTA
>JAOPTO010001316.1:27367-75452 GCA_033822845.1 Tetrapedia diversipes
GTCACCTAAAGAAAGCAATGGCAATCGGCATTCGTTACTCTCTACCGCTCTCCCCTATACAAAGGCTTCATTGATTAGTAAATTGCCTACATACCTTAAATCTTCAAAACCACATTACGAAAATGGAAAACTGGTTAGATACTAACAGAATTAAAGTTAACACCACAAAATATGCACACATCATCTTTACCCTACGTAAAACAGAGCAAACAAATAACCTTAAACTACACAATAGCATCATACCACTAGCAACCTCGGTGAAATATCTGGGACTTCATCCAGATAAGAAACTTACATGGAACCATCACATAAAACAAAAAATTAAAAGTATTAAAATACGAACCAAATCTATGAACTAGCTAATGTCCCGGAAAAGTAAGCTAAATACAAATAACAAATTACTCATATACAAATGAGCAATAAAATCAATTTGGACCTATGAAATCCAGCTCTGGGGAATGGCAGCAAAGTCACACATCCAAAAAATGGAAAGCTTACAAGCAAAAATACTTCGCACAATAATAAATGCTTCTTAGTACATCAGAAATGACGATATTCGCAAAACATTAAATGTTCCCTCTGTACAGGAAAAAATTATTCGACTAACAAACAAACACAAAGTTAGAATCAAAACCCACCCAAACCCACTAACAGTAAACTGCTATGCGGACACAATTAGAAGACTAAAACGCAAACATCCAAAAGACTTATTAGAACCATAATATATCATATACAGGGTGTTCAACGTAACGGTCGCACCGATTTTTCAGGCATTTATGCTAATCTGTCAAGAAAATGTTTGCAATAAAAGTTAATGTGTTCTTTGAGGCAAATAACTTGCAATAATAAAAATTTCAAAAAATCTTTTTATTCGATAAAACACAGGTCACCTTAACTTTCTTAAATAGCACTATATACTTTTGAGGTCACAGTGTTATAAATGACGAACAAACAAATTCAACAACCTACTACACTATGATCTTCAATTGACCTCTAGCTTAGAAATTCGCAGTAATTTAGAAAATAATTTTCCTACGCGTTGATGAAACGTACATGCAATTCTGGTTCATGGATATTTCGAACAGAAATGTAAACAGTAAACATACATTTTTATCTCCTATTTACAGTATACATTAGTTTATTACAGTAATGTGATACATATTCTATGATAAGTCCAGTTTATCGAAAGAGATGGCCGAGTGTTAATACTTCAAAACCAAAGCAAGATAAGGCTTTGTTTGGTATAAGCCAAATAATGCATTTGTATTTGAAATAACAATGTTACAATTTTTTAACAAATTCATAATGGTTAAATTTACTTCAGTAAATGATCAAACTGTATGCCGCCTTCTGCGACACAAAGTTCTGCTCTTTTCATTAAATTCATATGTGTAGTCAAAAATAAAGTTTGTGAACCTACGGCATTGCATGCACGTATTATTCGATTTCGAAGTTCTTCAATTGTATGAACTTGTGTTTCATAAACAATTGATTGTATATGTCCCCATAAATAAAAAGCGTAGGAAAATTATTCCCTACATTACTGGGAATTTCTAAGCTAAAGATCAATCGAAGGTCATAGTGTAATAGGTTCTTGAATTCGTCTTTTCAGCAGCTATAACGCTATGACCTCAAAAGTGCAGAGTGCTATTTAAGAAAGTCAAGATGACCTGTGTTTTTTATCGAATAGAAGGATTTTTTGAAATTTTTATTATTGCAAATTATTTGCCTCAAAGAACACATTAACTTTTATTGCAAACATTTTCTTCACAGATTAGCATAAATGCCTGAAAAATCGGTGCGACTGTTACGTTGAACACTCTATATATGTCACCAAGTTAATTGTAGTACTTACCGTTAAAAGTAACGGAAGTCAAACGCTACTAACTATTATATAAATATTTGTAAATATTTTATTTTTAAATAAACACAAATAATAAAGGAAAATAAGAAAGAAAAATAAGTTTATTTGTACTATAGTGTACAAATATTTTTTGTGACCACTTTAACTCCAGTTTCGCGAAAGAAGCTTTGGATCGAATGATCCAGAGAACCGAAGAAACGTGTTCCTATGGTGGCACAGGTTTTACGATTGCCCATAGAAAGCGCCCATTCGCTTTCATCTGTCAAATGGCGAATGACGTCGCCATTTCAGCGGACTATTCGTGAAATTTATGAAGCAGAACCTGTGGAGGTCGTGAGGATACACCGTAAACATACCCTTTTGTTTTGTGTAATTTTTTAGAGTTGTATAAATTCGATGCCTTCTTCCACCTACATCTTTTTTCCAAGCTTGAACGCGAAAAATTATTAAAATTTAACGAGATTAGTGTTTCGATAACATCCAAGTAGTACATTACAGTCTATATGTGTTTGAATACTTGAACTTAATTGGAAGCATATAAAGTACAGTTGAAGTAAGATTTTTCAATGTAACCCTTTATCAATGATTTTATTTCATATGGTAATTAATAGTACCGACAACATTTAAAATAAATTACTATAATTTGGCATTTTATTTGAAAGTAAAGTGATGTTTAAAGATCATGAAAAGGTTTGAACCTATTGAAGTTGTTGCGTTGCATTATAATGTTCTACGTAAAAGATGATATGAAGGAAACGTTTTTGCTTTTTTTCACATTTATCGTTCAGGTGTTATAACGAGCATCAGAAACTTATAAACATCCTATAACAATTTTTAATATCTAATGTATCTTAATGCTTATACATGTCAGTAATATAGATTGATAGTCGCCTTATTTAGGGATGTAATTGCATTTTTTTATCTGAATATTCATCATCTGAATGTTGTATTCAGATGTTCTATTATCCGAACAGGGAATGATGTCACCATAAAATATTGCATTTCTTTTAAAAAGTTATGAACTTTAACAGTGGTATAGATATAATTACAAAAGTATCTAAATAAACTGTTAACCTTCTTAACACTAGATTTACCGACATTTCTTGTATATCTATTTCTAATATACATATATTAAGGAATAGATATACATAAAAAAGAATTTGAAACTAAAAAACTGGGAGGAAAATAGATTTGGGTATATTTGTATCGCGTGATCAATAAAACTCAACAAAAGTAGTTAGTAAAATAGTAATTAAGTAAAAAAAAAATAGTAGTTAAGTAAAAAATAGTAATTATTTTTGCAAATTTTACTCATGAAGTTCGAAACCTGTCAAATTGACGGACCCCGTAAATCTAGAGTTAACCCTTTGCGCTCGAGAGGTGACTGTTAGTCACCAAATCATAGTTTCACAAATTTTCAGACTTTAGTTAGTTTGTTTATTAGTGAGACTCAGAAATTAAATAGTTATACATGTAAATTTTAGTGTATCGCTTAAATAAACTAAATAACGTTTAATATAGGCAAATCTTAGTAAATATTTCGAATTTGAAAATTTTTGAAGTTAGTATCATTAGACGACTAAGAATCGCCCTTCGAGTGCAAAGGGTTAGTATAAATATGAACAAATGAAATTTAGTAGTAGAAAGAAAGTGTTGTTCTATTATTCGAAAATTTTCTTATCTACACTCTATTGTATTTATGTTTACAGTAACGACATAAGTCTTTTGATCCAACTTTCTCAAGTGATTCAATATTAATGAACGGTAGCGTATCCACATCTGATTAAAACTATATCGGTCTGTTCCAGAGAGTTCTGTTCCAGAAACGAATGACTCTTTCTGCTAGCCAGATTGCTCAACCGGATAATGAACGATCAGGAGTGCTTCCGCGACAGTAAATTCGGCGGAGTTACTGTAAAACTTTTTCCCGGAGAACAAAACAGTTTTACGAGTCGGATAATAAATGTCTGCACGTTTCCGCGACACTTGAGCCCTCTCGAACTAATTCCCGTGAAAACTAACGCCCGTTTAGCCGTGGATAATTGTCAGAAGCAAGACATTGCAAGTCTATAAAGGTCTAGCTGGTTGGACAGGCGAAAGTCGTCCACTGTGTATAAATAATACCGAAACAGCATCCGTTTGAATTCAGTGCACCTTGATCTGTCGCCACGGCTAGGAACATCATGGGACGGCTGGTTGGTACTTTCGACCTTCAGCCATTTAATTTCGTAAAATAGATTCCTTCTTCTTCTCATTTCACGAGTTACAATAGTGACTACCGTGTCCGAACTAATAAGGAGGCAAAAGTGACCGGATAATAGTGCAATCACTTTCTTCTACGTTAAACTTCGTTTATTCAAACAGAAATTAACAAAATTGATAGTTTCAATATTTAAGGATTTCATATTTTTTTTTGGTCGTTAAATCATATAAATTTGTAATATGTATAAACAGTTATTTGTATATTGAAGCATTCCAATAATAAGGGGTCAGCTGTGAGAGTTTCTACTATAGTTTATAATAACCATACTTAAAAATAGTTTTGATAATTTTGATAAACTTTTACCAGTAGAGCTACTAACGAGTTATTTGCATCAAAACAATAAAATTGGAAATTATACGAAAAAATTCTCATTGTAAGCGAAACAAATCTTTATATGTGTGTTTTATAAGAATCACAGTAAATTTTTAAAAGTGCAACACAATTTATAGAATTTCCAGGAAGAATTATTAATTGATCATTCCGACCATTTTGGTAATTCTAGTGCTAATATTAAAATATTGAAAGAAACTTGTAAAAATCGAAAAAGTGAAATAGGTTTGTCATTGAAGATGATGTGCAATTTAGTAAATTAAATGACGATCGACTATCACAGATAAATATCTAAGCATACTTGATTAAGATGGGTGGCCACAGATTTTCTATAATTTCTTTAAAAAGGTCTCAAATTCAATATTAACGAATGCACAAACTTATTAACAGTACAATGGTTCTTTGTCAAACTTCTTTGTCATTTACACAAATCTAAGGTTTCCTCCAATTAATCATTACGATATATTCAACACAGGAGCAAAGCATCACCGCGCTGCTATGCCTGTCGATGATTCTCACCTGCTCCGCCATTCGGAAGGAGGACCTTGAAAGAGCAGCAGAGCTGGCAGTGGAAAAAGCTGCGGAGAGGGTTGCAGAGAGAGCTGTGGAAAAAGCTTTAGAAAGCGGGAACTCGACGACAGAATCGAAGACCGTTCGGGAATCGTACTCGAGCGTAAGAAAAGTGCCGTACCGCGAGGATTCCGCTTACGGCAGTCGTTCCTCTTCCATCGAGGACGAGGGCGAAGCAGAGGACGATTCCGACGATTGGATCAAGTACTCCAGAAGATTCAGATCAAGGCCGTTCAAAGGATGGACAGGTAGGTTCGAGGATAAGGATTGGAAAAGGATTCCAAGAAGCGATGTTGCCTTCAAAAAATCCTGGCAGCTACCGGAAGCAATGAGAAGCGATGTTGCTTTCAAAAAATCCTGGCAGCCACTGGAAGCAATGAGAAGTGATGTTGCTTTCAAAAAATCCTGGCAGTCACCGGAAGCAATGAGAAGCGATGTTGCCTTCAAAAAATCCTGGCAGCCACCGGAAGCAATGACGGTCGAAAAGAAGATCCCGGTGCCGGTGACCGTCGTGAAGAAAGTAGCCTATCCGGTGTACAAACACGTGCCCTACGAGGTCAAGGTACCAGTACTACAGCCGTACACGATTGAGAAGAAAGTACCGTACCCAGTCAAAGTGTTCGTGAATGTACCGGTCGAGGTACCAGAACCGTACACCGTGGAGAAGAAGGTACCTTACGAGGTGAAGGTGGATCGGCCGGTACCGTACAAGGTGGAGGTACCCGTGCCGCAGCCGTACATCGTTGAGAAACGGATACCGATCGAGGTGAAAGTGCCGGTACCTCAGCCGTACGCTGTCGATAAGGCAGAGCCCTACGAGGTGAAAGTGCCGGTTAAGGTACCAGAGCCCTACGAAGTGGAGAAGAAAGTCCCTGTACCGGTCAAGGTCGTCGTGAAGCGACCTTACCCCGTACCGGTACCTAAACCGTACCCAGTGCCAGTCGCCAAACCTTATCCAGTGCCTGTGGAGAAACCGTACCCGGTCGAAATTAAGGTACCGGTCGATGCACCTTTCCCGGTACCCGTGGAAAGACCAGTGCCCGTGCCGGTAAAGGTACCAGTACCAAAACCGTACACGGTGGAGAAACCAATTAGCGTGGATATAGAGAAACCGTATCCTGTGCCGATCAAGGTACCCGTGGAACAGCCGTACGAAGTGATCGTGAAGAAACCGGTACCCGTACCGGTTGAGAAACCGTTCCCTTATTGGGTGCAGGTGCCGGTTCCTGTGAATCTGGACTGGAAGGAAGGTGGACCTCAAGGTTGGGAGAACAGAGAAGATAGAAGTGAAAATGAGAGGCGGGCGGAAGCTAATGATAGACGCACGGAGTCAGAGATATCTCGCAGGAGATCGAGTTATGGAGTGCGTGGAACAAATATACGATTGTAAAGATCAATGTTCCTATACGTTATGTATCGCGGTTTCATATTTATTTCGACTGACTTCCGACATCGTTGACTCTGAGGTTGGTTTTAATACCACACCAGGTTGCCCGGATGCAAGTACAATCGTTACGCTAAAGGAAATAATTAATCATATTAAATAAATATATTAAGACAATTATTATATTAAGGTAATTACTCGTTTTTATGGTGTTTTCTTTGCCCCGTTAAAAATGTTTCTTTCTTTTTTAAGGGAAAGTTATTATCGTAGAGTATTTGAAGGATGCGATTCAACAAATATTGGAAATCATTGTTTTAAAATACTTTCTATCGGTTCAATCAAATACCTGCGGGTAGATGAACGCGAGATTGTGGCTATGCGAGTTTCCCATGGCAAAACTTGTTAACGCTTCCGCCGATATGCATACTCTCCAAGAAGTTCTTTTTCCTAGGAGTGAATTCTTTCCGCGGAAGCAGTCGCGGCACGCTCATTAACATTCTGCTCGAGAATTCTTCGCGTGTTCCACAACGTACGCAACAGAATACGGAATAATCGCAGGAAAATCAAACGAGTCTCACTTATGCACTTTTCACTGATCGCATACGGAGCAACGTGCATCGCAGAGAGGCTATCTGCGCGATCGACTATTATAAAATCATGTTTCATTCTACCCGCGATAGCAGATACTCATCTTTTGCTCGTACCAACCATCGATTCTAATTTATTTCGGCGGCTGTTTCAATTAAGAATGATTAATTCGAAGTTTTAGAATTTTTCTCCCGTTTATCGAGAAGTAGAAAATGTTTCGTATAATCTATCAACGGTATCACTGCGTGTACACGACGGCTCTTTCTCCCCTTCGTCATTTCACTTTCAAGACCGCGTAATTGATACCTAAACTCGCGATTAAAACTCAGTAACGAGCATTTTTTCCCACCTGAACCTTCCTCCTCCCATCGCTTTGCTTTCCAGCTTTGCTCAGAATTTAATAAGCACTGCGGTATAGCAGGCGCAAAAAGTGCTATTCAATTTTCTTTCGTTTCGTAACTATAAAATGTTGGATTGTTCGGTTGCGTTCTTTTGCAACTATCTTTCGGTGTGTATTTCATGGTTAGAAAGCGGGTTATTTAATATAAATTTCTAAAATAGAATACAAACGAACACTGTTCTCCGTTCAACCGATTAAATATCACAATTAAAAAGAAATATTCGACATGGATCGATGGAACTCATAATTTACTCTCATTTCCAGAGTATTACACTATTTATCGTTGTTCGTTTCTGGTTTTAAATAAATTGAATAAATTGTAGAAATTATTTAGAGAAATTTAATGTCGAAAGGGACAAGTAATTTTTCGTAACAGAAATCCAAAAATGATAGAAACGCAATATTTAACTAAAATATAATTTTTTCGCTTACGTTTTTATCAATGCATGCTATTTTAAATTACAAGAGAGATTAGTTGGTAGATCGATGCATATGTAACTTGTATTTTAAATGTTCATCTTCATCATTTTTTCATTTTTTTTTTCTTTTATCGTAAGTAATTACAAGGCTTCGTTCCCATAACCGCGTAACAAACAGATCAAATTATTTTGAGTCGTCGTTATAAGAGATATTCGGTTTGCTATATAATGTGTCAAGCCTGATGCAGACGAGCGGCAGTTTGCCGTACTACTGTGCAGCTGTCTTCGATGCTTTTAACCCGGAAGTATCCACGGAACTTCCGTAACGTAAGTAACCACATGGGGTGCTGGTAGACCCTCAACAGAAAGTGACACTTAATGGTCAGAATATGTACAAATTATTATGTTCCGCGTCTTTTTACTGATTTCAGGACCATTTATGTTCAGGACAATTTACAGTTGCGGACAAAAGTTTAAGACGAGAAGACAATTTAAAGCATAATTTTATGGATTGCAAATTTTGCCGATATATTCATTTTTATTATCGCTACAGTAGAACACTATTTATCGATCAGCATGGAATATGAATTTTCTTTGCGGTGCTATTTCTTAGAAATCAATTAATTTATTTTTCTTGACCCTTTGGTCTTAAACTTTTGTCCGCTACTGAAAATTTATTAGAAAAAAAGAAACGGAAATAAGATTCTACAACGGTGGAGACACATCTACGCTAGACCTCCACGTGGGTACTGCCGGGTTAATGGGATAAATAAGGACAGACATACGAGGGTGGTTCCATAAGTACCCGGCCTGACCTAGAGAGGGGGGTAGTCGTTTAAAAAATATCATTGTATTAGAAAGAACACAATCTATAAAGCATATGTTTCAAGTTTGAAGACGTTACGTTGTTTAGTTTTTGTTTGGCAGTCATCAATAGTAAACGTTTGCAGTGAATTTGTGAAAATGGAGAAAATTGGTCATCGTTGTTGCAATGGCCAAAATTAATGAATTAAAGTTTGAATTGCTACCTCATGCACCCTATTCGCCAGATTTAGCCCCCTCGGATTATTTTCTGTTCCCAAACTTGAAAAAATGGCTCAGTGGTCAAAGATTTTCCAATGATGAAGAAGTGATGTCGGCAGTTAACGGTTATTTTGAAGAGCAAGACAGTTCTTATTGTAAAAAAGGTATCGAACTTATTGAACATCGCTGGAAAAAGTGTATAGAGCTGAAAGGAGATTATGTTGAAAAATAAATACATTTTTTTCAACAATTTTTGTGTTTTCTATGTCGAGTCGGGTACTTCTGGGAACACCCTCGTATGATCACGCATTAAAAAGTTGCTTGTCAGCATCTAGGCTTAGGTTTGATGCAAACAAGCAACATTTTGCCGCACAATTGTACATCTGTCTTTGTTATTTTTACTGGAAAACCAGAAAAAAATATTCGATCATTTGTCAAAAAGTCGCTCATCTGCATCTAATATTGATCCATTGCTGTACCATTTAGTTCGACGAAATCCGTGCCCAACCGGTAGAAGGTTCAAATATTTCAATTGTTACCTTCCCCATCAAACTGTTTTTAGTATATGTGGTCCTATTCTCATTCTATGAGTCGAACATGTAATATTTAATATTTGGTCCAATATTGTTATCACGAATCAGACTCGTCAAAGTACGTCAAGGGGTAAACCCTTTGATGCGTCCGAAGAATACTATTTAACTTGGCTCAACTGAACAGTTATGTGCAAACTTAGAAACAGAACATTTTATTTTGAAATTTGCATTGTTATATAACATTCAATCAGGTTGATATATAATGTTAATGGACAATAATTAAATAACATTACAAAATAATAAATTAGTAGTTCTGTAAAGCATGAAACATTTCAAAACATCTTGACGCCTCAGAGACATCAAAGACAACAGTGGCACATGAAATGAATGACATTTCTCAGGCGTTATTGTATGTCAAGGGGTTAAACTGTTCGTGGCACAATTGGTCAATTTGTTGTCAAACGACCCGTGGAAAGGTGTCCAAGTATTTGGAAAATACAGTCTGACCTAAGCAGTTTTTATCTTTATTTATTATGCTATGTAACCCTTTACAGGACAGTTGTTGACTTGAATCGTTCAGACTAAATCAAGTACTTGGAAGACTTCAAATAAAGTAGATCATTCAAGTAATCTTCTTTATCCAAGAAAACTTAATTATGTGTTTTTACCTAATTATAATATTAAATTTTAATGATAAGATTTGCTTGAATAAAATTTAGATACGCTTGAATAAAGTCAAATGTATGAAAACTATCAATTTATTTAAATAACTTGAGGCAGTTTAACGCTTGAACAGTAACTTGAATGCAACCAAAATGTTCAAAGTTGTTCAAATATCCAAAATATTTGAATAATCAAATACTTTAGAATATTTAGAAAAATGATTTTGTCGTGTTTTACATTTTAAATACCCGAATATTTCAAATATTCGTGTAGTACTACGTGAAACTACATGTCCATTGTGTTCCATTTTATCTGAAAATATTGTTTTTGCCGTTAATGCTACAGTTACTTCTGTTTTTAATTAGTGCAACCAATACAGAACTTTTACTGTATTGTGCATTTTTTTGTTTCTGGAAAGAGATGGCTTATCAATCTTTGTTCTTTGATTGTTTTAAGTTATTACGTAGTTCATTAGCATTTTGGAATTGTTGGACACATACCCAAAAAAATACTTTTACCTACCTCATTACTAATCATGGTAAAACAATATTGAGTAAATTAAATCATGAAAGTACGTCAATGGGTTAACGTAGAAGTGTCTTTGATGAACGGAGCAAAAAGTTTTGAACGCTACTGTACGCCGCGGAAACGAGGAGAATTCGGTAACAGCTCTGCTGTACTGCCCTCTCCAATCCCGAGGCGTAATGTAATTAACGTTCATCGACGCGTTGCAACGGCCGCAAGATCTACACGATCGATCTCTCAGGCCGTGCATAGTTTCATCTGTTACTGACACGCTGTATATCCATGGACCCCCTCCCGCCGCACAATCTCCCCTCCCCCTTTTCTGCTTTTCATTTCTTTTTTGCTCGTCCTCTCACTCGGTAGCCCGTTTCCTTCCTCTCGCTCTCTTCGTCGAACCAAAGGATCAAGTCGAGGACTAGGGGGCTCCACCGCCGATGGAAACGTCGCACGTCCTTCCGTGGGGACCGGAAATGGAGGGGGCGAGTAGTCCTGGCGAGAAACTTTGAAACATGGAAGTAGTTTCGAAGAAGGAGAATCGAGTTGGAGTGCTGGCTGGCGCAAGATAGAGAGAAAAGAATTCACCAGCCCAGTGGCGTAGAATAGTCGAATTTTCAGTAATGTACGATTTCAAATTATATACAAGTATCGAGTATGAAGGTAATGATTAAACAATCGATTTTTATGCAAGCTCACATTTTTCTGAACGCAATGGGAAAAATAGAATATAAATAGGGATTCGTTTTAGATGAATAGAGGATCTAACTGTTACAGCGCAAGGACCAGCTGAAAAGTAACGCATACTCGAGTGTATCTCGAGAATGAAAAGAAGGAAAATGCTGCAAATATCACGAAAATATAGCTACATTGTATTCTAGTCTATTCTATTTTCTCACTCTACAAAATTTGGAAAATTTCGTTTTGTTCATTTTAGTCGATTGTTATTCAGACGTTTTACAATGGCGATGCGTAAAGGAACAATGTCATTACGAGTAAAGCAAATAGCAGTAACCGAATTTTCAACCGCATCTGTCACATTCTTTTGATTTGACATCCTATGATTTCTGTTTTTTATCAAAATAGATATTAAAGGGACTCGTTTAACCGTGAATAATGAAGCGAAGGAGACAACTAAATCGCGGATGAAGTATTGACCATCAGTCAGTATTAAGTACTGACCAATACCTCATTGAAGAAACAGAAAATTGTATGGATTTGAACGGAGATTATGTAGAAAAGTAACAGTAGTATTTCGGAGTTATTGTACTTTCATTACATTCCCCTTAACATTTTTTATATAATTATTTCTTTATTTCCCTTATTTCCTTATTTCCTTATTTTAAATGCTTATTCTCAACATACACGCGAGTGTGTATATATAATCAAACTACATTTTTAGATATCATGATTTTTCTGCATTAAAATTGTTCATAAGCGGATATAGATCAGCAGCCTGGTAAAGGCAGAGGTTGCAGTGGAAGAAAACAGCAGCCGCGATTACTTTTTAATATGGCCGCCCCTTGCTGATGACCATCCCGCATTCCTACAACTAGGAAGTCTAATGGAGTCGTTAAGCGAACTGCGTTTAGGATCCAGACCGGCCTAAACCGTACATTCTCTTTATACATAAAGAAACTGGACGGTTAAATCGTATTCCGGTTAATATTTTTCATTGATCTCCTATCTGCTCAGACGATCCTCGCCGTACTGAATCGATCGTTTTTAACAACTGCTTAATTGCTTCTTTCCTGTTATTCCTCCGCGTTAGATTCTTAATTAAAGTTAAGTGTAACGTACTAAACATTCTATCGATCAAACAATCGCGTGAACAGAGCCGCAGGAGGGGAGGTTCGGTAAACACTCGCGTGTCTTCCGCTCGGCGAGCGTTTCCTTTCACCCTGCAACAAGAAGATGCCCGGCTGTGGCTACGCCAGTGCACCGGGTTATGGAAGCAACGTCGCGGCTAGCCGGGATTTAGAAAAATGCTATAACGTCGCGCGCAAGGAACGAACGGACCGCTCGCTCGCGCTACACGCGCGCGTGTTTCACTTTTCCGCGAACGTAGCGCGAGCAGATGGGGGCTCGTGACCGATCCACGGTCGGGGGAAAGCGGACTATAAAGACGGTGGCGTCTTGGGGGGAAGTATCCAGTAAAGTCGGGACTTCAACCAGATATCGGAGTGCTCGTTTAAGACATGAAATTTTTGGTGAGTACCCGTAAACGAACTTCTAAATCTCGCGGAAATTCTACCTGACGATGCCTCTGTCGAGTTTTCGAATACGCTGAATTCAAAATTTACTGGAATTAGAAGATTAACGAGTCACCATTCCGTTACAGGTCCCAACGGTGTTTTTGGCCCTGTTGGCCACGGCACTATGCGAGGAGGAGACCAAGAAGGAAGCGGAGGCTCAAGAGTCGACCGTAGAGAAGAAGCAGGACAAGCGTGGCCTTAGCCATCTCGAGGGAGGCGGTGACTACGGAGGAGGACAGGAGATTTCCTACTCAGGAGGTGGTGGTTATGGAGGTGGCGGTTATGGAGGTGGCTCCGAAGGTGGTTATGGGGGTGGTTATGGGGGTGGTTATGGCTACGAACAAGGCCACAAAGTAAAGGAGATCACGATTGTGAAGAGCGTGAAGATTCCCTATCCGGTCGAGAAGAAGGTCCACTATCCCGTGGAGAAAGAAATACCGTACCCCGTAAAGGTCCCTGTGCCACAGCCGTACCCCGTGGAGAAGAGCATCCCCGTGCCAGTAAAGGTTCTGGTCAAGGTACCAGTGCACATCCCACAGCCATATCCAGTGGAGAAACAGATACCGTACCCTGTCCACGTGCCCGTTGAGAGGCCAGTACCGCACAAGGTCTACGTGCCGCAGCCATACCCAGTGGAAAAGAAGATCCCTTACACCGTGAAGGTCCCAGTACCGCAACCGTACCCAGTCGAGAAGCCAGTACCGTACCCCGTGAAGGTCGTGGAACACGTCCCCCAACCATTCCCAGTCGAGAAACCCATACCATACCCCGTGAACGTGCCCATCGAACGGCCATACCCTGTTCACGTCCCTAAACCGTACCCAGTTCCGGTAGAGAAGGCGGTACCAGTGCCCGTCGAGAAGATTGTACCCTACCCAGTAAAGGTGCACGTGGAGAGACCAGTCGGTGTACCTGTCGAGAAGCCGGTACCTGTCCCAGTCAAAGTACCCGTCCCGGCGCCATATCCAGTAGAGAAGCATATCGCCGTGCCCGTCGAGAGACCTGTACCGTACGCGGTTAAGGTGCCCGTAGAGCGACCTGTGGCGGTTGCGGTCGCAAAACCAGTAGCAGTGCCGATCGCCAAGCCTGTGCCCTACCCGGTTAAGGTACCTGTGCCTGTGTCGGTGCACAGTCACGGCTATGAATCCGGAGGCTACGAATCCGGAGGTTACGAATCTGGAGGCTACGAGTCTGGAGGCTACGAATCTGGAGGTGACTATGGGTCCAGCTACGGCGGACATTAGAGAAGAATTGGGATCGAGAGGTCGCCACCGACGCGGCGCCCGGTTACGTCGGTTTGGTCGTTCGAACCGTTTGCTTCATGTCGGTTCGCTAGACAGAGAAAACTTTTAACGCGATGTGAGGGTATATTTATTTTAATCGATGTTCTCTATTGAAAAACAGTATCGCTCGGCCAATGACCGAAATTATCGACACGAAAAACGTAAGGTAGCCGAGATGGACGCGCGGGTTTGTGGGGCACTCCGATCTTCGGCCAGCGATTCATTTAGTAGCATTTTGATACCCTACGATACTTGAGTACCTAAGAATACACACATTGTATACGTACATTGTATTGTACAAAGAATCTCTCGGCGTCCACGGACTGAGCGATAAATTAGAGTTCGGCCTGATGGACGCTCATGTACCGTGTCTTTCGCTTCTTTCTAATAAAACCAAAGAGCAAAAAATCGATGATCTTTCGATTTGTAATTTAACCCTCCTACCTTGCCCCGAAAGTATCACGAATTTCCCAAGTACTTGATTATCCGTTCTAAAATCTTCCAGAATTTCCTTTGCAGCTCTCATTTCCCTTTTATTTTCCCTTTAATTTTCTCGCATGAGGTTCATCCTGAATGGGATCAAGGCCGTTGTTCGGCGATTACATTTTCGCCTCTGGAGTTTCGTAACACTGTTTTCTTCTTAGGGGAGAGCGTCCGACGCGGAAGTCGCGATAGCATCTTCGAATCAACTTTCGCGATATGCGGTAACGCTGCGTTACGTCCTTAGTGAACGAACCACCGTTTCCTCGGAAAAGTTCGAAAGTAGTCAGCCAGGTATACCAGAGCGATTCCACGCCCGTCACGAATCCGTAAACGCGGAAGCGACCCGGTGATTAACGCAACAACAACAAAAAACTGGCCGGTAATTAGCTCGAAGAAAGGAAAACTTTCATCGGACGTTTATACCTAACGATCCTCTAACGGAACAGCCGAAAAATTCGACGAACCACATAGACAAGAGCACGTGCATGCATTTCTTTATGGCCGATTGATGGTTACCGGTATGGAGAAAGCTTCTTTCTCTCGACGTATTAACGATTCGACAACGAAACGCAGAGTATGTTAAATCCGTTTAATCCGTTTAATCTCACTAGGAGCAAAGCTCTGGTTGCTGTCGACTTTGCATAAATCATAATTTTCAACGGAATTCCGATAAACTTGTATCGTGTTTGAAAAGTAATTAAAGTCCAGGCATGGGTGAATAAATGAAATGCGCAAATCATTTGTTTTAATTAATTCTTTCAAATAAATACGTATGGCATGTATCATCTTACGTATATCAGTGTGAGAAAACGTATTTTTGAAGTGGTAGTGTGAAACAAATTTACAAATCTCGAAATTAAAAAAAAAAAAAAATTCCGAAAATATCAATTGTTTTATTAAACAAACTAGCATATAATTATTTTATAGTTTAAGACAAGAGGTTAGATAAAACTTGGTTAATTAAATATATGTAAATAGCCTCACAAATGAAATTCGACTATTATATTAAATAATAAGCAGGGACTGTACCATATTAATAATAAATACGAATAGATATGTAGATAACACTTAAATCATAAATAAATAATTTAATAATTAGAACATAAATTAAACCGCAATTCTAGTAATACGGCTGATATTAAGAGCTATGCTCTATATTCTGACTAACTACGTTTGAAATATTTTACTTTATATGTAATACTGAAGAAACATTGCTGGGTGTTATGACACGTTAAATTACATCAGCTTTGCTGACCGGCTTCAAGAAAGACTAGTTGTAGATGCAATATCAAATAAATAAAAGAAAACTTTTACATTATCAGTTTGTTCAAGCTTGTTAAAGACTTACCGGATGTAGGGGATGTTCGCAGGGATGTGGTACTTGGCACCTGGATCGAAATCATCTTCCGATCTCAAAACAGGAGGCTTGATCCCGGCGTATTGCTCCATTAGTCGATGCCAGTGACAATTGTAGTCCTCTCTGGTGATGTAACCACGGAAAACGTCCCATCTCCACCTGTCCATCGCGATGCTGAACGGTAGCATCACCAATTTGTCCATCGCTAATGTGAACAGATAATTGATATCTGCCGTGGATTCGTCGATGTTCTTGTTGCCCAAGTCTAGAGTTTGGAGGTGGCGACGGTTGCCAACGCTGAGGGCTACGGCTTCTCCAATAGCTTCGTGGAACCCTGCATAAAATATACGAATCTTTGATGAGTGTGATTTCTGAGCATAGCAACGATCGGGGAAAGCGATTGGTGCAAACTGAACTGACAAGTTGTCAATTAGAAGATCTTTCAAACTCTTTCATGCACGCAGGTTTTCGTTGAACCGCGACTTTCTTCTAGGTCAACTTCATCTCGTGATCGAGATCTCATCTGACTTTCAAATCGGTTTGCAATAAGGATCCTTCAATGTGATTGTTGCAAGTACAATACCGTTCAAAATTTTAATGATTTCAAAATATACGATAGCATACAGCTCTACTTAAACGAACGAATGTTTTATTTAAACATTATTCTGTTACAATAATAAATACTAAATCATGATGTAGTTCGTTTTTGCAGAAAGATTCATTTTTCTCTGTTATTATTATATGTATATGATTATGGAATTCTCGGATCTAATTTCTTTATTGTTTCTAGTTTCATATTAGTCTAGGCTTCTTATAAATATGTCGGGAAAGAATAAAATATTTAGAATAATTAAAAAATTTTCGAACTTAAATATAAAACAATTTTGTAGGCAAAACAAATTGTGTAAAGAAAAAATTACTTCTAAAAGATATTCCTGAGAAGTTCCAATTTGAATCTTAAATCATATGTAAAGAATAATGTATAATATTACATGTATAAAGAATCTCTTTTTATTTGAAATGAGTTTTGAGCAGAAGTGTACGCTTGTTTGAAAGTATAAATACGTGTTTGCGGAAAAATTTTCTAATTTCCTATTTCAGTTGTAATAAATATGAAAACAACTACTGACTTTTTTCAATTCCTTTCTATTCGTTTAAGAATCAACTTTATAATAAAATGTTTCAGACTTACATCGTAAACTAAATATTCTAAAAGCTTTGTTATAATATTTATGTACAGAGCATCTCACAACTTAATCACCTCAAATAATTTGTGAATTACTTGTTATTAATTATTCACTCTCGTTATTTCTCATGGCATTTAATACAGTAGAACCTTAGATATATGAACTAACAGCGAGACAGAAGTGTTTATATAAATGAGTTTTCGAATAACAGAGTAATTACTCTTTCTTGTACTAAATATTGTTTATTTGAATAGATATTAAGATTTGTAAGAATAGTTTGTTTAAATATTTACGTATTCAGTATTTTTTATATTGTTAAATTCCACAATTTTTTGAGATAAAGAGCTATAATATTATTAGATGCCAAACTAGTTGGATAATAAAACATTTAGGTGTAATATTCAGATAATGGGTATTCGTATAGGAGGGGTATCGCGATACTTGCACACTAATGAATTATTCCCGTATACGCAAATAAATACAGTAGCGGACAAAAGTTTAAGACACCAGGACAATGTAAAACATAATTTTATGGTTCGCAAATATCGTTGATCTATTCATTTTTATCGTCATTATGGTAGAACACTATTTATTGATTGGCTTAGAATACAAATTCTATTTATGCTGCTATTTCCCATTAATTAATTTATTTCTTTTCTTTAACCCTTTGATCTAAAACTTTTGTCCGATACTGTAGATAAAAACTCGGTGTTTAATGGGTTACTGCCATGATGTACAGTAGCAGACAAAAGTTTAAGACGACAGGACAATGTAAAACATAATTTTATGGTTCGCAAATATCGTTGATCTATTCATTTTTATTGTCATTATTGTAGAACACTATTTACTGATTGCCTGAGAATACAAATTTTATTTATACTGTTATTTCTCATTAATTAATTAATTTATTTTCTCTGACCCTTTAATTTTAAATTTTTGTCTGCTATTGTAAATAATAATATTTTATCTTGCTTACTGCATGTCTACAAAGAAAGTGTTAAAATACTTCACAGAATTAATTTTAATTACAGATTATTGGGCATTGCAATTTATGCATGAAAATAAAAATTTCGGAATCCCTATAGTCAAATTACTCAACAAAGCTCGGTTATTTTAATTGTGTAAAAAGGTCCCATAAAACGACTGCACAAGGTCGCAGGCATCGTTTTAAGATTTGTTTTCATAGCGTCTGCAACGCGGCTGGGCGAACGACCGGCTGGTGGAACGGTGAAAGCGCGATTATACCATAATAAAAATATTTTAACGATCTCGCGGACGGATTGGAGAGTACTCGCACATCCACCCGGACACACAAGCTTGGTGCTCGCGCGAATCCAACTCGACCGTATCGTTCTCGCTCTCGCTTTCGCGCTGTTAGCCGTAAAAGTCCTGGCGTGGACCGCCTACCGGAAGTCGAGCGAAGCCGAGCTTACGTAACGGCCGCGTGTCGTCTATCGCGTGTCGTTTCTCGTTTCTGAATCTACCGTTTCGTTTGTCGTTATACCAGCTCGAAGTCTCAGCGAACACGCATTTCTCATTTGTACTGTTTTGACAAAAGTGAAGAGCTCCTTCAGTTCAATGGCGGCCGATTTCTGAGTGATCGAAGCTCGATCGAGTGATGGATTTTACACGGAACCAGGGAAGTTTGTGTTTCGTTCTTTGTTTAATTTCTTATTGTGTGATTTTGTTAATCAATTCATATTAATATTAACCTTTTACACTCCTTTGTCAGTTTTTATCACAGTAACTCCTATGTTCCTCGACATTTTTAAAGTGCCATTTTAAATACAGTAACGGACAAAAGTTTAAGATCAGAGACGGAATTGAACAAATATAAGTTACAACAAAGTTTGAGAGCTGTTTGATATAATTAATAAAAAAAATAAGTACTACTCAAGGAATTGTCCTTTAAAGTAAATTTCTAATAAAGCACCTACAATACTAGGGAGTTATTGGTAACAATAATTCGGAGTGCAAAGGGTTAACATTCATTGTTCATGTATAGTGTTAGTTTGAGTATAATATTACATCAACCTAATATTGTATATTAATTATATTACATTTTTATATTATTATATCAAATGCAAATTATTGAAATATTAATATACATAAAATTTATACTGTCTGAATTTCAGTTTCATGAACTAGAAATGCAATTTAAACCAGAATTAAACTTTATTGCAGGTAAAGCATATCTATGCTGTATTTCGACTAATAATTTTTTTAATGAGTGTAACAAGTGATTGTAAGGCAACGAGTTAAGGGAAGTATGCGATAATGGCAATTTTGTAAACTCTTATTTTACTTTTTCAGACAGAGAAAATATTTGACCTGAAAATTAGGAGGAATATTTAAGAAGTATATTTACGCACCTGGATTTGCACCATCCCTGAATTCTCTAGGCAGTCCACTATATCGCAAGAAGTATTGGATATGGGCCATCTCATGGTGCACCGTTACCAAGTCTTTCATGGTAACTTTGGTGCACATCTTGATTCTACGCGAAGGAAATTAATTAAAAGTTAGAAAAATCAGATCGACTTCGTTATGACTAGACTCGGATTTTCATGCATTTATGGAAAATTCGAATACGCGGAAATTCACAGAGTGCGCATAACGCGCAGAAGTGTATAGAATATCAAGGATTAATTGCAAATTATGTAATTTAGAAGGTGAAACGAATCTCTGCCTAAATATCATCTTTTTATTATATTTCTTTATTATATAATTTATATGCAAACATTTGAATTTGCATAAAAATCCACAGTTTAGTTATAACTATAAAATTGTATAATGTTATACAACAATTTTATAATGTCACCTGTAGTCTATACGATTGCAAAAATCCCAAGCGGAAGCCTGACAAATTAAAGGTCGATCACCTGGATCGGCTATTATACTTCCGGCCCAGAATTCTGGCGGCATGGCGCTCAGGTTCAAGGACAGATAAAACTCCTCCGCGATTCTGAACATCTTGATAGGCGTGTAGCCCTAAAGGAATTATTCGAACAATTTTAACTTTAATACCACGAAACTGTACGGAGAAACGTGATACCCGAGGTAATTAAAACTAATTAGACTCAATAAACGCGCTCTCGAAGAGGCTTATCTCGCCGCAAGAAGGTGATTTCGCGTAGAAATGCAGCGTGAAAGTCTTCTGGTCTACTTCGAGATTGGAAAATCGCCAGGAATTGCAATAACGATTAATCGAAATGCTTGAAATGCATATGAGAAGGAGCCGTCAGATCGGAAACGAATAAAACGAACGGTGTTGCTGGTAAAATTGTTGTTTGGTGAGATTAACAGCGTGTACGTTCGAAGTTCTACAAATCACGTAACAAATTGTGCACGAAAGGAAACAAAGTAAAAAAAAGAGAAACAAAGATTTCCAATGTAAATAGGCGAGCGAAATATTGCATTCCATGAATCTTCACTTACTTCACTGTTACTTTCGAATCGTAACAGGTCACTTTCGATTCTACTGGGAAACAATAGCCGGGCTGAACTGAATTCATTAGCCTGTCGAAGTTAATCCGTCTGATAAGAATTATATAACAGCTTAACTCTTACCTGGGCTTGCATTTCCTGCGTCACGTCCAGGTAATTCTTTCCTGGATAAGGTATTGTGATGTCGATGATATTGGTCCAAGATTGCGCCCAAATATTCCCTGTTAATTTTTATCACAATTAAGAGAATGATCGATCGTAAATCTTTAAAAATATCGATCTCTTCTGTATATTTTATTTAACGCTATTCCTATCGACACTTCACGTGCACCTATTCCTACCACGACATTCCCACGTAAGACAGACTACAAATTTTTCTTAAAAAATAAACAATGAAAAAAGAAGTAAATATTAAAAAATGTATTATACGTATGTTTAAGAAAAAGTGTAAAGTTTAAAGGTGATTCAATTACGTTGTGTCTATGAAATTCTAATCGAAATGTTAAAAACGGTCATTTGACCGGTTGTGGTAGGAATAGTGTTAAAGGGTATACGTTTAAAAACATTTATATACGTAAAATTATGTTCAAAATTCCAAAAATTAACAAAATTATGGTTTATAATTTTTTAATGCAGGATTGTTAAGTCAAATAGATTTCTAACACCTTTTTCCTGAAACTACATCTTTTTCGAATTGACTTCCGCGATATTTTAAGATCTACTTGATCAGTGAAATTTAAAGTTCGAGTACGCCTTCAATACATATATTACTATAGTCCCTGATACAATTCAGATAAAATTATTGCTGTTTTGAATCTTTTTAATTCGTGAAAGTTGAAGAAGCAGGAATAATTGATCATATCTAATATCTGCTATAATAGAACTCATCCTAATTAAGATCATTTTGGTTTCTTTATTTCAGACACGTTTGCGATCATTGGTGAAACATGAAAAACTATATATGAGAAATATCAATGTAAAAAAATTGTATATGTAGTTGTATGTAAAAATGTCAAAGAATGCTTAAATGACGCGTTCCATAATAGAATACCTTATTAATAATAATCATGTACAGTAGGACCTCAATTAACCCTTTGCACTCGAAAGGAGACAGTCGTCTAATGATATTAACTTCAAAAGCTTTTAAATTCGAAATATTTACTAAGATTCGCCTATATTAAACGTCATTTAGTTTAATTAAGTGATCTACTAAAATTTACATGTATAACTATTTATCCTGTAAGTCTAATTATTAAAGTAACATAAAATTAATATTCATATTAACAAACTAACTAAAGTCTGAAAATTTTTGAAACTATGATTTGGTGACTAACAGTTACCTCTCGAGCGCAAAGGGTTAACATTTAATTCGGAGACAGAAAGTCTCAATAAATCGAGATCTAGGGAAAATAACTAAAAAATGTATATTCCATATGAAGTTAAGCTTTTTATCCCTAGAAGATCCATTTCTTTATGTAATATAATAATAATCACTCGTATATCTGTTCTGATTCTTTTTATTTTGTTAATTTTGCACTTGTAAGTGCTTTTATCTGTAGCAATCTATAATCCAATAATAATAGTAACAACCTTTCAAAACGGTGAATAAATAATTGAAGCAGAAATCTTGTAGAAGTAGAAGGGAATCGTAAAATACGATGTATACATATACAGGCTGGATCACGAAACGTGATGGGCTTAGGGTTTTCTGCTGCTAACAATTCAATTTCGCAATCATTTTTTTGGCTAATATCGAGAAAGTTTTAAAATGGTTGTATAAAATTTTATTATCAACACATTCTTTAGAGTTTTCAGTATTCTATAGATAAACCTATAATTTTTGTATATCCATCTTTTAGCGGATTTTGAGACGATTTCGGCAAGCTTCATAACAAATATATTTTCTTCGTCTAAATCAAAGAAACACTGATAAAAACATCATTTACCTTAATTGAAGCAATGTTCAAAATAGTGTTCACTACTTGTATAGAATAATGTCTAAGCTGATAAAAACATCATTTACCTTAATTGAAGCAATGTTCAAAATAGTGTTCACTACTTGCATAAAATAATATCTAAGCTGATCACATTTCGTGGTTCACCCTGTATACAAACGTTTATTCTTTATAAACAGCGAACTCCGAATAACCGAAATCCTGGTTGATCGAGACCATAAATAATCGAAGTCCTACTGTATTTGATTGTATGATAACAGCTGTGATAAATAATGTTATAATTGTGTAAATACCAAGAATATGAGCTGGAAGAGGAGCGTGAGTGCCGATCTTTTCAGGCCCGTATAGATCTCTCAATTTTCTCCTAACGTAGGCGTGTAGTTCTTCGTAAAGCGGACGTATCATTTCCCAAACTTCGTCGATATCCTGCTGCAAGTTTGGTGATTCATAGGGGAACATCCAGTACTCGGCTGCATCGGTAAAATCTGAACGAATAACGTAATATTGTAGTTCATTTTTAACTACGACAGATAACAGAAGATTAAGTTCAAAGATTCGGTAAAAGTAAGCGAATTAAATTTATGTAAATAGTACAATGAGTGAAATTCAAATTTTGTACTAATTAGTAATCGAATCGCTATTGTGTTAACGATAAAAATGAAAGTATTTACACAAACAGTATTTACAAATTGTAGAATTATATTTTATATTATCTGCTCAATGTGTTAATAACAGGATATTTCAATTTGAATTAATAATTGGTTAAACCTTTTAACACTGCACACTATTAATCAGAAATCTTACACAGAATCAAACTTTGTGATGATAATTTTAGTATCAATAAAAAGGGTAATAATATTTCTCTATTAATATAAGTAAATATAATTTTAAAATAGTAAATTATAAAATGTATTCGACACAGTGATTCAAGAGATTGAATGAATTTGAAATAAATATGAGTGTAAGCTTGCTATTAAATTTTTTTTGTGAATATTTGTCTCAATATTTTCTGAGTTTTCGAATTATTTAGTGTGATATCATGTATCTATAAAATTAAGTATTTGGTCAGCTTCACGAATCGGTATAAGCAATTTATGTTATTGTACATACATTTATCAAAGAAAATTACGAACACACTTTACTGCTACTTCTATGTATATGATAATCAAATTATAAGTAAAACTTATATTAGCAAATAAAGAAATAATTTATGTAGAAAACAAAATATGTTTCATCATGTTGAATTAACTTGTTTTCTTTAATTAAAAAATTAAAATACAGTTTCATTTATATTAAGAAATTCATGTAAACCGTAATCGTTAACTCAAATTATCTTGATGACATTAAATTAGTAAAAATATACAATATCAAATTATATGTATTTATTATTTTTGTAATTAGTTCGTCTGTTTATTGCATATTTCTTATTAAGAACGTATCACATTATAAATACAAGAAATGTGAAACTCATATACAAGTTTAATTTAATTATAAAACTAAATCTACAGATAGCACATAATTGTCCATTTTTCTATCAAATAATTTCACAAAAATATGTTTTTATCATCTTTAATTTCTTACGAGACATTTCAACATTTACAGTTAAAATAGAAGCCTTAGCACATTTGAGAGATTTTTGAATTATATACGTCTATAGAATTAATATCAGTTTTCAACGTACTGTTCAACCTAGCAGCTTCATTGTTCAACGTGACAAGTTGCTGATAGAGGTCCTTAATCCTCGTGCCGCTTCGTCTTCTCCATTCCGTCCAAACGTATTGCAGCTCGTCCCAATCGCGGCTTTTCGCCATGATCTGCGATATATCTGCAAAATTCAATAAATGTTAAACAAATCAGATGAAGCATCCCCATCTAAAACAACCTAAGAAACCTAAAGAAATCGTACACACACGTAGGTTCAAACGATTCAAAGATATAACAAATATAATAGATCTTTAATTTTTAGTGAACGATAATTGTATTAAAAATAGAAGGTGTGTGTTTATCTACTAATGTATGTAACATATTGGTCGATTGAAATGAAATTTGTTTATGGTTATTCTCATAATAGGTTGCAAATTATTTTTCTAAGAAGAAAAAGAAGATTCAAAAAGATGAACATAGCACTGTTTCTATTAACCCTTAGCCGACCGAACGGGGAGATCTCCCTTGATCTACCATTGATTCTATTTGCTTTTGTTATTAGTTGGTCTTGAACTAGTATTGTACGCAGTTTACCAAATGCATTTTCTGCTTTTCTAAAGTACAATTTTTAATAAATTCAATACTAGCTCAAGACCAATTAATAATAAAAGTAAATAGAATCAGTGGCAGCGTTTTGCTGAGGAAAAAATGAGAGATCTCCCCATTCGGTTGGCGAAGTATTAAATAATAATAATTCTTTATAATAATATAATATAATAAAATAATACTTTGCACTCGAAAGGTGACTGTTAGTCATCTAATGATACTAACTTCAAAAATGTTCAAATTCGAAATATTTACTAAGATTCGCCTATATTAAATTTCATTTAGTTTAGTTAAGTGATATACTGAAATATACTAAAATTTACTGAGTTTGACTGATCAACAAACTAACTAAAGTCTGAAAATTTACGAAACTGTTATTTGGTGACTAACAGTCACCTCTCGAGCGCAAAGAGTTAAGATAATCGTGCCTCTGCTCGGTTAGCATTTTCACCTCGAACAGCTTTCACGATAATCAAGCGATCGATTCGAGTCCGATGGTTTCTTACGATACGTGTGATCTAAGTTACATGGAAAGCTGGTTACCGCAATGATTACAGAGATCCTAGATACGCGAACCTAATCTGCATGTACTAAGCTAAATAGATATGAAATGTCTATGCTATGTAAATCAAAGATAGATGAATCTAAGCTGCGTATAATAATTATGAGTTGCATTGATTTGACTTCCATAACTTTAATTTATAGAAATTTTAATTCCGTAGCTTTAGGTTTGTGCGGATGAAAATTTAGAGATTTGTATACCTTAAGTTATTTATTAACATACTTGGTTAAATTGAATTAAATTTTTCTGCTTGTAAATTACTTCTGAGACAAATATACAATTTTAACACTATTCCTACCGACATTCTCACGTAAGACAGATTGCAAATTTTTCTCAGGAACTGAAGAATGAAAAAAGAAGTGAATATTGAAAAATGCATTATAGATATATTTGAAGAAAAGTCTAAAATTTAAAGGCGGTTTGATTACGTTGTATATATGAAATTCTAATCGAAATTTTGAAAACGGTCATTTGACCAGTCGTGGTAGGAATAGTGTTAAGTTTACTCAGATCTTTTTAAATTATCTACATACATAGAACTAAGCTTCATAATTTTAATCTTTAGAGATTTATATTGCATAGCTTTATGTCGCACGTTATTTTAGTTCTTCTTTTATATCGGGTTGTTTAAGTTAACTTTAAATTAAGCTAAATTTAAAATGTATGATATTCAATTTATTACTTTCTTTTTCATGCTCAGCCGTAAACTTCATAGTTTTAAGTTACATAAAACTTAAATTGCAGAACACGTTTCCTAAGCCGTATCTAAACTAAACCTTCTCGAGGTAATTGTAAACTATAATAAACATCTAATAAATGTTGATTCTAACAGTAAATTAAAGTTAAGATGTACAGTATTAAGTTTACCGACTTTTTTTATTACTTATCTAAACTAAAAAAAAAAACTAAAGGTTTTCTTAACTTTATTACTATAAAATACTGTAAAATGCAATTCAATGTTAACACTTGGCCAGCCGAATGGGGAGATCTCCCATTTTTTCCTCAATTTTCAAAGTGGTGTCATTGATTCTATTTACTTTTGTTATTAGTTTGTTTTCAGTTAGTGTTGAATTGATTAAAAATTGTACTTTGGAAAAGCAGATAATGCATTTGATGAATTGTAAACAGTACTAGTTCAAGACTAACTAATAACAAAAGTGAATAGAATCAATGATAGCACTTTATTAAGGAAAAATGGGAGATCTCCCCATTCAGTCGGCTAAGTGTTAATACTAAGCTACAGTATTCCAAGTGCATCATCAATTGTTTTTCAGTATCTACATCTTTGAAACAGATCCATCTTCTTGACCTTATTCACCAGTTTCATCACGTTTCTAATGAAGCCAGGTTACGTGTTCGTCCTTAAGCAGCGATCCGTGAAAGAACGATTTTCCAGAGGCGTGGAAAACGCATTCTTCGACACACTATGGTCCATGGGGAGTTGTTCGATAAAATCGACGGGATACTTAAGACCTATTATGCATTTTTCTACAGCCGCATGTTACGCGCATGCTCGTTAGTTGGCCGCGGAATCGCGATTGATTAAATGAACCGTGAAGCAAGCAGAATTGGCCGAACAACCATAAATTTCAATGTTCCTTCAACGTTGCTGCTGTTGAAAACGTTGACTGCCTCCTGTGGTGGTTTGTAGAGCGTTGTTTGCTATGATCACACATTCGAGAAAATATAGTGGACGATCAAATTGTTATGAACAGACGGATAAAAGATCCAAGCTCTATCGTGGCCTAGCAAATTCTCGAATATTTTTATTTGGTTATTTTATTATATACAGTAGCTCCAAAAAATATTCGTACACTATGTCACAAATAAATTCGTTTAACCCTGAAATTTTGAATCTGATAGAAGTATTTGATAAAACTTTGTGGATATGTACAATGGCTCCAAAAAGTATTCGTACACTGTATTACAAGGAAATTCATCTACTTCTGAAATTCTGATTTCAATGAAACTTTATGTGTGTACAGAGTATGGTGTGTCCTGCGTGGAGCAATTTTTTGAAGGAAAAATATCTTTTAAGAGGGCTAATAACGAATCCCAAAGTTTCAGCGATTTTCCACTTTTTGAGTACAATCTTTTCTGTGTTCTTTTTTATGACAGGGCGATAGAGTATTAAAAATTAAAGACTTTCTATTTAAAAGGTTTTGCTTCATCAAGTACCATTACAAAGTTATCTTTAAAAAATGAGAGAGAACTCAGAAACTTCAATGCTGGTTTCATCCCGTTAAAATGGTATTTAGATGAAAAGAAGAGATTAAATCAAACGTATACTATTACGATCTACATACCCACAAAGTTTTATCAAACACTACTATCAGACTCAAAATTTCAGGGTTAAACGAATTTATTTGTGACATAGTGTACGAATACCTTTTGGAGCCATTGTAGACCGTAATAGTATACGTATGAATTAATCTCTTCTTCTCATCTAAATGCCATTTTAAAGGGGTAAAACCAGCGTTGAAGTTTCTGAGTTTTCTCTTATTTTTTAAAAATAATTTTGTGATGGTACTTGATGAAGCAAAACTTTTCAAATAGAAAATGTTTAATTTTTAATACCCTATCGCACTTCCATAAAAAACGAACACAGAAGAGCTTGTATTTAAAGCGTGAAAAATTGCTGAAACTTTGAGATTCGTTATCAGCCCCTTAAAAGGTATTTTGCCTCCAAAAAATTGCTCCACGCAGGACACACCATGCTCTGTACACACATAAAGTTTCATTGAAATCAGAATTTCAGAAGTAGATGAATTTCCTTATAATACAGTGTACAAATACTGTTTGGAGCCACTGTACATTGTAAGCAAAATGAGTCAGGACTGAATATTTTCACTTAGAATAATACATATAGTCGAGGGCAACGAAATGGCGATGTTATTGTTAACACAGGTACCCTTGCTGACACTCGCGGAAATAAAAACGGCCAACGGCGAATTCGTGCAGACAGTCAAATAAGCGTTGTCGAAGAGTATCATTAAGGTTATAAACTTGTTTGACCCACTAACCTTCCAATTTAGGCATATTTATAACATAAATGACAAGACTTTTTCATATGTATTGTAGAACAGATATCTCTAAGCATTAGAAGTGGATACATTTATTACATTTATTAGGTGAGAACTAAAGTTGTGGGATGCACTTTCTTTTTAACGTATATATTAGTACGGTATTGTGAAAAAGGGATAAAAGGAAATTATGGAAAAAGTGTTGAAGTTATGACTAGAAATATTCTAGTAATCATAGATGTAAAAGGTGGCACGACAGAATACCTAATCGATATGTGTGTATGTTACACATTTTAAACAGATCTGTACACGTGTTAAGATTATTGTTGTATATTAGTAAACGACTAAAGATATGCACTTTCTATAAAAAGAAACAGATTCAATTTCAAATACATTTAAGTATTACCATTTCACACTATAACATTCTTCTTCAATCTTTGTTTGCTCTGAAGTGTTCGTAACAATTTGATCATCCACTGTACTTCAATGTGTAATGCAGGAGAAAACAGCTTCTAGGAAAATCTACACCTTGAAGCAGGAATTAATCTGCTAATTGGTTAGAAAGAAATAGTCTTGTAAACAGTTCGTATTCTTTATGATGAATTGCACTTTCTTTGAACCCAAACGAATCCACGATCTTTCCAGATGGATTGCAGAAAGATAATTTTATTTCGCTATTTTCTGTAAATATTTTTAACATTCTTCGATGGAAATGGCTAGCTCATTAACGATGTAAATGAGAGTAGCATAAAAATGTAATTGTGTACTTCTGTAACTTATACTTTCAGAAGAGACAATATTAGATTATTTTTGAAAAGATCTTTCAAAAAGGAATTTAGACATATCTGACAGTGGATTAATATAACAATTAATATAATACACAGAAATGAAGAAAACACTGATTAAAATTAATAATAATTAAGTTTCTATCATCGATTTTGTCTTGTTATCTATATGTAAGAAAAAGAGTCTCTCACATTATTCGGTATAAATAATTCAACAGAATTCAAGAGAAGAAACGAAAAAGCGGTCTACAAGGTTTCCAAAGAATCGAAGGTTTAAAGTAGAACTTAATTAGCTGCTTTAAAAAAAAAGATATACTATTTTAAATACAAGAAATCCATAAAAGCTTCAAAAAATGCAGTCCAAAAATAAGAATCACTGAGAGAAGATATATGATAAATGATATAGTCTAACGTAGAAGGAGAAATGAAAAGAAACTAGGGAAGCTTCTAGGAAATTCTAGATCTCGAATAAAAACTGACGCTTTGAAAGGATGCGATTTTTCAAACAACATCTATTCATATGTACATATATTACCCACGATAAATAAAACTTTCCATGAATACGACAGCTGCATAAAGGAAACAGAATAAGACAAGCCCGAATCAATAATTTCCGCTTTCGATCTTCCCATGTCCCACGTCAGAAGAAAAGAAACAATTTCCGGAAAACTCGGCATAAATAATTCAACGAAGAGCAGAAAAAAGGGAAGCGAAGGAAGACAGGGGGAATTAATTCGCGATGAATTTTCATGAAATTCTCCCACCGTATCCCATCGTCTGAATCCGCCATATTGGCGTTTTGACGCAGAACGTTGAAATATTCATCGTTCGATCGCGCTTTACGATTAGAGAGGCACTTTCCTGCGCGTAACAGCGCGATTACGCGTGCCGTGGCAATTTCGCCAGGTGCCAGCCGTGAAAATCGTATCGCCGTTTATTTTCCTTGGCGCAGACGCGACCGGTTCTCCTAGAACGTTATTCATTACCTGGATACAGCCGCAGCCCGCACCGGAAGGGATCGTTGTACGCGCAAATGCTGGCCTCGTTGTACACAGCCAGCATGTCGTTGATCATACGATTGTACTGGAAAAAGAGAAGAAACAGAGTGAAAAGAAAAGAAAATGGCATACGGTCCGTGGCAAAAGTCTACGTACACTAGTCAGGTTTCGAAGAAATATAAAGGAAATATCAAGGAATTCTGATATTTTACATTAGAAACATCGAGTATTTTTATTTGTAGCAAATAAATCAAATTTGAATTGTGCGAAGAAGTACTTAACCCTTTCGCTTCGAGTGCCGCTTATAGGCGGCGTCGACGAGATGACCTGTGGGTAGGAGCACCACTTATAGGCGGCATCCAAATGTATTTTGAATTTTAATAATTTTGAGTTTTAATAATTTTGTATTTTAATAATTTTGAATTTTAATAATTTTGTATTTTAATAATTTTGAATTTTAATAATTTTGTATTTTAATAATTTTGAATTTTAATAATTTTGTATTTTAATAATTTTGTAATAATTTTGTATTTTAATAATTTTGTAAGCCTTTTCATATTAATCCGTTGAATGCCATGGGGGTCACCGGTGACCGGCGCGTTCAAATTGATAGAAATACATAATTTAAAAAAATGTCAATACTTATCAATTTTTCATTATTATCATCGTTAATGCCATGGTGTAAAGAAATTAATGCAGCAAAAAATATCTAAAAGTGGTTACACTTATTTGTGGTAGGTAATATTTCAACAGTGTATGTATCGTGTAACAGAAAATTCATCGTGGCGCCACGGGCAAACCCTGTAAAACTGGCGTGGCATTCAACGTGTTAAAAATGTAAATATACTTGTTACATTAGAGCAACGATTGTTTTATCCAGCACAGTTGTTATTTAAAACTTAGAAAAACGTATATACAGAAATCACTGTGCATATTTCTGGCACATGCTTCGGTTCAGTGACGGTACTTCGGCGGATTGGATAGCAGAAGCGAAAGGATTAATCCAAGGGGCAGAATATTTTCTTCATTCACATTTTTTTTACAGAAAGTTATAGCAAGTTTTCAAACAAAAACACTATCGTGAGTTTACGAAGCTTTTATCAAAAGTTATAAAATGATTACTTTAAACATTTTAATAATTCCAGTATTATTGGCTAGTAATAAATTTATAGATTAAAATTACACGAACTTTAAGGAAATGATGGTCCTTACGTTCAATCACAAAGAATTGGATATAAACTAAATTATAATAATGTAGTTACATTGACTTCAGTGATTATAATACCTAAAAAATTTTGTACACTTTAATATATGTAGCTATAGTACCTATGTATACAAAGTGAATTTCACAGTTTGGTTATATCAAACAGTTTATGAATTATTTTTTATAGAAAAGAATTGCATTCACTTTTAACTCGAAAGATCTTTTCCTATAAAAAATAATTTGCAAACTATTTGAGGATGATGAAGTTCTGAAATTCACATTAGTACATCTTGTAAATTTGTACTTCTGATTGAATAAATGCATAAAACATTATTAATTTTTTAAGCCTCAACTGATTAATTGATTAACATTCATGCAATATCTAAATTCCTTGTTCTTTTTTTTAATATTTAAAATTTAACAAACATATTAAATTGTATATAAATAAACATATTAATTAAGATTTTTGTGATTGACTGTAGGTACAGGAGAGGAAACATATTATTGGCTGCGTGTGATAAAAGAGTAAAAGAAAAACAAGACGGCGATGACGTTTAGTTTCCTTCTTGTGGAGTCTAGTACTTCATTTTTCGTTCGATTCTATTTCCACGTGTAATTATTACCGGAAGATGAAATCTATTCCTGTCAGATATTTCCCATTTATTTGTATAAATCGATTGCAAGACTAATAACACGGAAGTGTAAAGTAAAGTGAAAGATCCGGTTACTTGTTGTTCATTTTGTTGGATTATGCGTTAACTTTAGTTGATTTTCGTTTTTTAATTAGTTAATAGTCTCTTGCTTTAGCAGGATTAATTGAACTAATTACAGCAGAGAAACTGTTTTATCTTTTCTTATATTATTCCAGTTTCTTACCAGAGGAATAAACGTAAAGTGGTCTTGAGACTTGCTTAGTATTTAAATAACTGTTACATTCTAACTATCGAGAATATTTCTAGTTTCATTTAACTGATATATTTTTTTACATACAAAAAAAAATATCCTTTACATAATACAAATAAAAGCAAATAGACATTCGCATTGAATATTTGAATAAAACGTTGTCAATCTATTAATATAAACAAGTATTGTTAGATAAGTCCATTTCTGAAGAAAATAAAATAAACAATTCAGGAAAGATCAATCAAATAAACTAGCATATGATTACTTTCAAGCAATTCCTAGTTAAGTAACATGGCATATGATTTGAATAATTACATTTAAATTATTTTACTTGATTTATTTGTCGATACACAGTTGCTACAAAAAGCATCTGTATATATCAACAAAATTAAGATTTATATTCCATTTCTACTGTATTAAATTTTTATAATGCGATCAAAGTGCAACTGAAAGATGGAAAATTTAATATAATCTAATAATTTAATTAACCGTTACGTAGGTAAATACTGATATAAACACACTACTATGCAAATACTTTTTGTAACCACTGTACACTTATATAATTGACTCAATTGATTGCGATTGCAAGCAGTTAATATGATTAATCACATACAGTACAGGTCAAAGGTTCGGAACTATTTTTCGATTTGTAACTATATTAAACTTCTGCTTAATTTCTTTTACAATTCGAATTTAACACTGTAATTGCCAACGACAATTGTTTATAATTTGATAGAAATTCGACTGAGTAGTTTTCTAAAATTCTGTTAGGTTGCCCAATATGCTTATGCGATTTTTAACAAATAAAAAATTTTTCTCGAAATGTATCGTTTATTATAAACATCCTAGGCACTTTAGTAGTTTTATAAACACAGTTCAGCTCGTAGAACACATGCCACAGATGCTCGCTTTTATTGACTTTAAAGTGTATAGCTTTTAACTAAAAGTTTTGTTTTTACGAATATGGAATGAAAACAACCAGAATAATTTTAACACAATAAAATAATTTTAAACACAGTAAAATAAAAGCTATCGAATCGTATACAATGCAATACACAGAGGCAATTGTTGCTGAAAGAAATTCGTTAAGAAATGAAAATCGCACGAATTTATTGGAGAACTTAACCCTTTGAGTACTTAATTATTTGAAGATTTTTATGCCCATGGGACGGATTTAATTTGTCACTATATGGGTTAATATGTATAAGTAATAAACTTTATTTGGAATATACTGCAAAAGTAATAAATTTTATTTGGAATATACTGTAAAAGTAATAAATTTTATTTGGAATATACAGTAAAAGTAATAAATTTTATTTGGAATATACTGCAAAAGTAATAAATTTTATTTGGAATATACCTATATTGGTGATATAAATATATTTTTGAAACAGCATTTTAGGTTCCTTATTTGCAGCTGTAAGATGTCATAAACAAACGTCAGGCAATTGTTTGCGATCAACGCCCATTGGCAGGGGTGCCGCAAATATCAACACCTGCTTCTTAAATTCAGATGACGAGACAGACTCGTCCACTATAACTTCGCTCAAGTAAGCAGATAACGAGTCTCACTCGTCAAATGTACTCAAAGGGTTAATAAAGCCACTTTCCTTCTTACACCCTCCTATTGTGTTCATAAAATATACTTCTTTTCTTAACAAATTTATTGAATCACTAGATCTCATATTCTAAAATATACAAATAGTATCTAAACATAGATAGGCTCAAAAAACCTGACCTCGGTGAAGCTTAAAACACAAAAATTATGTTAATTTAATCAAGTCATATAGACATGTACACAACAGAAGGGTTAAACTGTTGTTTCTCGAAATATTCCAAACCTTTGGCTGGGAGTGTATATTAAGTAGTCAATTACCCTGTCCAATTGATCTGGCGGAAGCGCTGATGGGCCAACCACAGACAAGTATCTAAGACGTCTTCTGATCACAGGGTCTCTAATATTATTCACGTCGATTTTCGAAATCAAGAACCAGGCCTGGTTCTGGAAGTCCGCGTATATTCTCTGCGCCTCCAGCTAGAAGAAAGGAGAACATTTTTCAATTTCAGTGAACGTCATCGTGCACGAGCTTCGAATGCAGATCGTTCATTAACGGTTATAGCTATAGCGTTAAAATATGCAAGTCTTATGCGAATGAACAAGGTAATAATCAGTTCGAAGGCGACCGTCCGTGCGGAACTGGCTCGAAGTGCAAATCGACCAACGCCACATATACCGTTACAGATAAACGCTGCTATCTCCACCCTTTCTGAGATTAGACGTAGACGAAGGCATTGGAGGAAAGGAAAATGCTCGGGAAAGTGCACACGAGGTTCTTTATGGGTCACTGGGTTGCGTTCAGATAACCAAGAGGAACTCAGGATAAAAGAAAAAGTTAAACAGTTCCCCGTTTCCGTTCCACCGCAAATGCACGTATATTGATACCGAATAGAAAGGAAGAAGTAAGTAAAAGATCTCAAACGATTTCCCCTTCAACTTTAAATCGACGTTCATTACCTTTGTTCGAAATTAAAAATAATTGGAAAATGGATTTATGAAAGAATCATAATTCAGAATTGGATTCTTTTATAAGTCGAATCAAGCAACAAGTATTTGAAACAATCATTTTACGAATCTTAAATTAACATATTTTAGCTGTGATTTTATAAGGTTTATTTAGTGTATTTAAAACTACCAAATAATGTGATAATGTTGTAGTTAGTCCTTAAAGTGTCAATAATAGCATCTCCTGTCGTAGATCGAAATTCTTCAGCGAACAAAAATTAACCCTTTGCATTTGAAAAACGATTCTCGGTAGTCAAATGATATTACCTGAACCACTTTCCAAATGCAAAAATCTATTTAAAAGTTTCAGTATTATTTTCCCGAATGAAGTAAATTCTAGTACCATGTAACTGCAGTACATTGCATTTAGAAACTCTTTAAGATAGAAAGTATTAAAAATGGGATTTAGAATTACTAAATAAAAGAAAATCTTAAATAAAATGCTTAAATTCTTTATTATATGATTTTATTATATTGTTATATTAATTTCACGAGCTTTGTCATATGACTGGCAGATGCAGTGGTTGAAATTCCTATTACCTCGTCCGGGCCCTTTGGTTCTTTTGTTCTGTATCTTAACGTTTCCTTACTTTCTAAATTGCCAGATGTGGCTTGGATTTTTGGAAGAAACTCTTCAGAAAGCACGTTAAGAGTTTTTCAGTTAAATTTTTACTTCGTAATATTTGTGTACTCAAATTCTAACTGAAAGTCGCTTTCCAGGTGCAAAGGGTTAACCCTTTGCACTCATATGTGTCAAGGTATGCGACATCACAAGTTTTACCGTGGAATTTTCATTTTTTTAAATTATACTCATGAAATGTTACAGCTAAGTATGCTAATAATGTATTGGAAAAGTTTTGTTTTGATTGAATAAAAAAATCAATTCTGAGTTGGCGGTAATTCATGGTCATATTAAATTCGAGTGCAAAGGGTTAACATATTGAGTCCGGCGCTGATATTACTGTCCTTTCCGTTCAGCCGGCAGCGAGCGAGCACTTGGGCAATATTTGAGATGACTTTAATGATGGTCGTCACGTTTTGTAATACATGCAAAACCAAACCATATTTTTCTTCAGTGTGTTTCAATAAATATCATTAAAATTACTACATTTATTTTTCAACTTTTGATACTGTCAGTTCCACGAACCGACGCACAGTGGTCCGAATCGCCCAAAACACGAACTTAATTCATAGTGTTTTTATTTTTACATTATTCACTACAACAGGAGTGGTTTTCAAAGGTTTTTTAACCCCTTGACTACTGTTGACGCCTATTGGCGTCCGACACATGTTGGCTTCCCGGTACTGTTGACGCCTATTAGCGTCCGACACATGTTGACTTCCCTTGACTATTAAATTTTATTATTAAACACTGTTATTCAAAAAATTAAAATATTGTTATCTAAAAAAAGCTTAATACTTAATAATAATTGTACAATTCTACGTATCTTTCTGCAGTTCGTAAGCAATATTTTTCAAATTCTTCTGTTTTTATTTCATATCCACTATTAATTGTTCGCAGAATTAATATAATAGTAAGCGGAATAAATGAAAATGTTTTAAAGTACGTTTGAAAACTGAAACAATGCGGCGACATCGTAAACCTGACTTAACGGCAAATATATTAATTTTAAAGTGACTAACAACATTTCAAAATACTTCAGTATAGTTGTACTTTAGCCACCATTTTGATTATAATACAAAAGGAAACATCTTTCACTTAATATCGAAACACAACGACCCGAAACATATCAAGAGATTTCAGCGTTTAACTATGTATTTATTGTTATAATTCTTAGGTCTGCAAGGTTCCGCGAGAAATTCCTTTGCAGATATCTTCAATAGGTTCCAACGAACGCTCTCTAAATTATACTTGATACCATCTGAGGAATAATTATGAGTCACATATGAGGCTAGTATAATCATTTTGAAAAAAATTAAAATACAAACTAGACTTTCTACATAAAAATGGATATCAAAATCGGATTCTACGACCACCTTAACCCTTTGACTACGGCAGATTTTGGCACGCACTGGCTGTACGGTACGATACGAATTCACTCGCGAGGTCTACTGGGAACGGCAAAATTTTTCGTTAGACATACATTTCTGAGGAAGTATATTAAAATATTCAAAATACTGAAATTTATTACATTAAACGAATATTACTTGAAGTGAACATTAATTTTAAGCTTTTTTTAGATAACAATATTTTAATCTTTTAAATAACAATGTTTAATAATAAAATTTAATAGTCAAGGGAAGTCAACATGTGTCGGACGCCAATAGGCGTCAACAGTACTGGGAAGCCAACATGTGTCGGACGCCAATAGGCGTCAACAGTAGTCAAAGGATTAAAAAACCTTATAAAACCACTCCTTTTATAGTGAATAACGGTAAAAATAAAAACACTATGAATTAAGTTCGTGTTTTGGGCGAGTCGGACCACTGTGCGCCGCGCATGTTAGCGCAGAATCGTTCAAGGCATTTGTGAGGCGAGCCGGCTCACAGAATGCCATGCATCAAGCATTTTCTAGACTGCTGTCAATGAAGGAAAATTTGAATAAAGGCGGCAAAGTTCAGCCAGAGGTGGTAACGAAGAGACCGTTGATATTATAAAAAAAAAAGGAACAGAAATAAATGTAACGTCGAAGGGGTCAGATGTGTTGTCCTACTCTTGAGTTTTATTTGTGCCCATAATTATGAAAGTGGTCTAAGTCAAAATTAAAAAAAAAGTGAGTTTATCAATTGTTTCACATTATATTACTTTAAACTAAATTAATTCAATGTAATTTTCACGATATTGTAAAAATGAACGGTTAGATAGTGGTTGCTATTTCACCATTATACGGCATTCATTTAGTGTTAATTATGAAAGCGGTCTAAGTCAAAAATTTGAAAAATTTGAGTTTATTAGTTATTACAAATCAGCCGACGATGATAATGGTAACGGTGGTAACACATTATTTGAACGAGAAACACAAATTCATTCGTGAATTTGTAAAAAATGAACCGTTACATTGTGTTAGTCATTTTGCCATGTTGACCAAAAATATATGGAAATATTAAATTACTTCCATTATACACTACCACTAGACAAGTAACAAAAGAAAAACGAAGATATTATGTGTTTACTACCACCCTGCATCCCTCCAGTTTTGCAGGAACATTTTAAGAATCTCAAAACTCATAATGATAAAAACCTAAAATGATAAAAATGGATTACTTTACCAAAGTAATTAATAAATGTTCATGAATGATTTTATTAAAATTATTGTTTCTAATAAAACTTATAGTTTTTTATCGCTTTAAGTCATTTATAGGCCATTCAGTTAATTTTGAAAATGGTCTATGTCAATTCGAACTTTAAAAACAACATTTCCGCATGAGATTCACACAAAATTTCACATTCTTAATAAATTTTCATTAATCAAGACTAATAAAATTCTAAATTAAAATATTGCATAATATAAAAATATTTTTTAACTTATTCAAATGTAATCCATTAAATATCTCGAAACAAAAAATATATGATTTAGACCACTTTCATAATTATGGGCACATTTTAATAGTCAAACGCGTAGTCTTATTCCTCAGTTTTTAATTTAATTTTAATACGCTCAACGTGTTAAGCAACGTCGAAGAATCTCATGCACGCCTCTCTAATACAATCCGCGTGCTCCCCCTATGCGAGTCTGTCCAAGTCACCGAGGATAAGAAAATAAAATATGAAGAAACGCGGCACCGGGTAGCCGGCGATTATCATTAGCATCACGCGATGAGGGCCTAGCGGACTGTGCGTTGAAGGCTAAAGATTTCTGTTCTGTCTTCGTTCGGGCTGATTACAAAATCACTCGGGATACACCGCCGTCACAATAGACACCGGCTGGGAATAATTCCCATGGAGGTGTTCGGCCTCCCAGCGGACAATAAAGGCCAGCCACCGGCGAGGAAAACCTCGTGTGCACGCGAAATCGCGGCTCCCCGCGTGACGACAGAAGCGATGACGTTCCACGGTCTCACGGGCCGATTCGTAGAGGAGGTCGAGGTCTCACAGTTCCATCGAGTGCTTATACTGGACGGTGCAGACTGTTGGGATGACCGAGGGAATTTTACAGGAAATTTCGGAAGTTCTACAAAGCTACTTACGATTTTAACCCTTTTTGCAATCTTTTGTCGAGTGTGGCTCCACGTGTTTTTATCACAATAATTTCTATGTCGTGTCATACTTTATTTTATTTTTAGAGTGCCATTTTGAATAAAGTAGAGGATTAAGGTTTAAGGCCAAAGGGTAAATGAAATTGAACAAATGTAAGTTACAACAAAGCTTGAGAGCTATGTTTAATATAATTAATAAAAAAAAATAAGTATCACTGAAGGAATTGTACTTTGAAGTAAATTTTAAATAAAGCTCCTAAAATAATAGGGAGTTATTGGCAACAAGATTGAAAAATAGTTCGGAGTGCAAAGGGTTAATGTCGAATATTTGAAGCGTTATAGAAAGTGTGATCGGACATTTGGGTAGAAGGAAATGTACAGTCAGACACAGAAGTGTTTTGTCCACTTATCATGCTTGCGGTGTATAATAAAAAAAACAAAAATACATATGTACAACTGGGACTTTAGCGAGTGCAAAAACCTGGTTTCAAAAGTACAACGTTTAAACAATTAAAAGTAGTAGAAATGTATTAACATTCGATTATTAAATCCCAGCTTTTTATTATTTTTGTTAATAGAAAAATACACATTTTAATTTTTAGTTTCAATTGTAAAAAAGATATAATAGCGTTGTCCGGAAAAAAGACTTGAGATGACTTCTTGTTCTTATTGCACCTATGCTCTCGATTGCAATCAACGATTTCTGGTAATATTAACTTATTCGATATTTACGCATTCACCGCCATATTGGTCGCCGGTGACCATCGTTTGATAAGTGTGTATGGAAACAGGCGGTATGTATCATATTTTGTTAAGGGTAATGAAATAAAATCAATTACACATTACATTGTTCACATTAATGTAAAATCATACAATCGAGGTGAACGGAAAGTCAAATAAGCTACATGGGGAATGCGTCGATAAAGATTAACTTCTGTATTTTTCATTTCAGTTTTATGTAGCTATGTATCTTCTCTTCGTTACTTATGTACTACAGTGGCTCCAAAAAGTATTCGTACACTGTGTTACAAATAAATTCATTTAACCTTAAAGTTCTGATTTCAATGAAAGTTTTTAATAAAATTTTATAAATGTGTGGAACGTAATAGTATGTGTAGAATTAATTTTTTCTTTTATGAAAATATCACCTTAAGGAGGTGAAAACAACGTTAATGGTTTCAATAGTTTTTCTCGTATTTTAAATATAATTTTGTAATGGTGTATGAGAGAGCAAAACCTTTCGGATAAAAGGTGATCAATTTTTAATCTTCTATCACTCAGTCATAGAAAAAGATTCCAAAGAAACTTGTATTGAAAGCATGAAGAATCGCTACAACTTTGAGGCTAACTTTAACCTCTCAAAAAGAATTCCCGTCGAGAAAAAAAATTGCTCCATGTATAACCCATTATGCTCTATATACATACAAATTTTCATTGAAATCAGAATTTCAGAATTAGGTGAATTTTCTTGAAATGTAGTGTGCGAATACTTTTTGGAACCACTGTATACCGAATGCAAAAAGTGGACAAATATTTATGCGATTGACTGTACATAGGAGCGAATTTTTTGTGTTGTGTGTGATTTTTAATAATAGTGGGCGAAAGTTGGATTTTACGGTAGTATTTAAGCTGTTAAAATTTGAAATCGATATCAATTGTAATGAAGCTGTGGTTTTTACAAAACGAACGCCTTAAAACCGGGAGGACTATTGGAATGAGCTAATAAATGCATTGTTTGGCTTAAGTGTTAGCTTAATTAAGTCGTAAGTTGACCGGTCGTAGTAGAATTATACTGGTCCGGATTCAAGGACGATTGTGTTAGTCTGAGCAAAATTCACGATCATAAGTTGGTGACTTCAGCGATAGAGAGGAGAAATATCGAATAATTAAACAGACTTCAAGTGCTTATGCAAATAAACATTATTGGATCAATAAAAATGATCACCTTAAAAACTTGCAAGAGAGTGAAAGTAAAATAAATATTGTTCAAATAAACTTTACTATAGTAAACTCCTATATAATGCGTTAAAGATGTTGCAGCTACTGTTTTCATATATCTAACGTGATTCCTCATACAAAAGATAAATAATAAAGTGCAGGAATTTCTTGCAAGTGAAATTAAATCAGGTCTTGTTGAATCCTCCTTTGTTTTTAAAAAATTGTTCTATTTTAAAACATAGAAAATAATAGAAGTATATTGCTTTTGATTATTTGCATTATGCGAGGAAACTTCTTCTATAGCACGATTTTCTATTATGCAAATTTATACAATGTGTAATATAGTACCGCATTATGCGAGAATCTACTATAGTATTTTCTATAAAAAAGATTCGTTATGATCACGTCGAGATTTTTCTTATATTATGTAACTTAAAAATAGATAATCAAAATGAAACGTACACAAAATTCTTATTTAATATATGTATGTACAGAAATGATAAAAAATACTTATGCACAACTGTATTTATTTTGTTACTTATTTATAGATTAATTAGGTTCCAATAAATTAAATTTTGTATTATTGGGATGACAATTTTCAAGTAGAACATTTACTTTTTTGTTACACGAAATTTCATTTATGTAAACGGGTATTAAAAAAATTAACAGTTTATTTAAATATTTGTGTATCTATATATTTTCTATTATAAAATTTTAACTTTTTAAATTAGAAACTACCATTACCAATGGGTGATCAAATAAGAGAAGTTCCACTATACTAAATATCTCCTACTATCACCATAATTAAAAAAGATAACTAGCAATTAATAGCCCATTACTAGCCTGCATTCATCTTGGTTACATTTAGATTATTCCGAAATATCATGATATAAACACCAGTATTGGTCATTATTCGAATAAAATGTTTATTTAGATAAAAATAACGAATATACAATTAATTAATTATTGGAGCTATATGTTGTTGTTCGTTTGATAAACCTGTACTCGTAGTTCCTTATTGAACATCCCTTATTCACGTTTACCTCACAAGTGAAGTCATATTAAAAAATAGTGTGCTTATACAATATTATAAACAAAAATGTTGGAAACAACCAATAATTTTTACCTATATTCTTAGGAACATAAACGTTATCCTTTTATTTAGAAACTTTTAAATATCCAATAAAAAATAAAGAATTTTGATTTATGTATCGCTCCTAACTAATGAATAACTTAATTAGTGTCATTCGAGAGTAAATAATGAATACAAATTTATTCGTTATTTTTTATTCACTATTCGGAATAACCGTAAACACCCACAATCCAGTGATAAGAAATTTGTGGAACTGTTCTGTTTTACTTTCACGAGGCCCGAAAGTTTTTATCGCGAATGCGGGTATTTGGGCAAGAATTCGTAGAAATAGCTGTTTGAATCGAACACACGTGCAGGGAATTTTAAGCATATTACACGATAAACAGGTAAACGACTCGTACTCACCGCCTGCAACTGCGTGTACTCATTTACGTCTGTTTCGTAGGCCCATTGCGCTGCCACATTTGCGCTGCATCTTTCGGTGCCCAGAAAATCTAACCTAGCCAAAATATCCTGCAACTCCGCCTCCGTGGGCGGAAACTGTCTTCCAAGGTTGTTTCGGGAATCTTCATTCAAAGGGGGTAGGTCCAGCTGACCGGAAGCCAGGGACAGCACACCGAGAAGAATCAACGGCGACATCATCTGAAAGAAATTACAAATAAAATATAATTCGTTTGATGGAAGCTAATACTTTATCCGAACACCCGTTATATGAACGTCCTATTATTTGAATGTTATCTGTTGTGAACGTTCCATTATTCGAACAACATATGTATTTCCTATTAGAATACTGCATGTAAATATACACACAATGCTTGTTTCTTTTCATAAGATAAAATCTGTCCGTAATGATTTAGTATGAAATTAGCATAATTTATGTTGTGTCGTAATATCGTAAGAATGAAACGCGTAACATTAACAATTCAAAATAAATACGAAATAATTCAGAAACTTATCGGATATAAATTTCACCAAAAGAATGCAGAGTTCGAACAATGTTACTTTTTTTTTTCAATTTTGTATCCAATCTATAAATTACTACGCAAACAAATGTCCATTTTATTTTATTCGACTTTGTCTTAAGAATCGTATATAAAATTGAATTCCACATCTTTGTTGTTCCATTATATGTTATTCGTTCATATAATGGAGATTATATTTGGTCAATAAAGAATAAAGTAAAACATTAGCTATGGGAACATTGATTATCTCGAATTTTGGTTACCCGAATGATCGATATTCCAAATACAGGCTAAATTAGGCATATGTACATTTAAACGTTTATCATTGAAAACATTGTTTAATTTATTTTTACGTTAAGATTTTCTTAAACTTAAAAGAGTTTTCAATTTCTATTTCCTTCGTAACATAATCAAAAATTTAACTTCTTCACTGCGGTTATCGGAATAACTGTTTGTCCGAATGGATCTGCTCCCAAATTAATTCGGATAATCGATGTTCTACTGTACTCCATATCTATTTGTTTCCTCTCGCGTCAAACAAGGACAATGAACCTAGAGCAAGCTTTCAAAGTCAGACAAACGACTGTGATTCCACAAAATTCAATTTTCTTTCTTCTCTTCTCTTCTCTCGTTTATATTCTTTTTTTGTTTGTATCGCGTGCAATTTATGTTTATATCATTATGAATAAAAAGGGCTTCCAGCCCGTTTACAAATAAAATAATAATTATAAATAGAATTCATTTCTTCAACCAGTGAACTAATTGTCGGTTTTAGAATTATTCGAACGTTGAAAGCGAAGGTAAACAAAACCTGGTTTATTTGAGACAATGAGAGTGACGACTAATTTAATGATACGATGAGAATCACGTTGTTTTCATAAATCATACAGCTGCATTACGAGGAAAACGTTTACGTGCAATTCATTTGTTCGTTTCGCGATCACGTGTTACGTATACGCGTTACGTATTTCCTTCCAGCATGAGAGGGCTATTCATGCGGAGTAGTAGGTCATCCACGATCCTGCGACCTTGAACGTTCGATACTCGAGCATGATCGCGACGCGATTAATCAACGCGTGAGAAACGTTACGTCTCCTTGATTTGTATAGTGGTTACAAGAAGCATTTGTTCACTGTTATATTTATTTTCTCGTTTGCACACCGATTAATTATATTCAAATAAATAAAGTTTTCTATTATTTAAAAATACGAATGATTTAAGTTTGTTATAATTTCTCTTTAATTTCATTTTGCTTTTAATGTAGCTTCCCCTTAATAATAATATAAACAACATAAGTAATGTATCATAAATAATTTCCATTAATTCTTCAAATTTCTTCTTTCAACTTAATTTCTATATTACTTAATATGTTAGTGGTAACAATTAATTTTGAGTATAGCAATAGTATACCAGTATTATTAAGAATTAGTATAGTATATATAATAATATAAAATTTTACTATTTTATGTATTACAATAGCAATATGAACACAAAAATTTGGCACTGAGAAAGTGAAGTGAATTTGATCAAAAAACATTGCATTTGAAAATATCTATATGCTGAAATACTTCCTTTTGTCACTTAGCTCACAACTTCTTATTTAACACACCCTTTTAAGAAATTTTCACTCATATATTGTTAATGAAATCCAAGAATTACATATTCGCTCTTATTTTTATGGAAAGAGGAAAATCTTTGAATGAACTCTTCCGAATGTTCATGTCCTTCAATGATTACACACTTTGATAATATCAGATCAAAGAAACTCTCAAAGCGATTCATCGATCAACCACCCTCCCCCATCGATCCGTTCCCACCCTCGCACACACTTCTTCTATATCAACAAACTCGTGAAGCTGCTCGATTAACAGGTTCACCGGTCCTTGCGTAAATCCCTTCATTATCTTTACTCGAATCACGGTCCCGCACTTTCACCCTCTCAGAGAAACCTTCGCCCACGTCCCCTGTGCAATCACCAGTCCTTTGCAATCGTAATTGCAGTTCACATCGATCACCCCAATCGTAGTCCACGGTCGGTGCGCACGCGACTCGAACGAATAGAGACTTACAGGTCCTTTCATCCCCCGGGTCGTTTAGCGCCGCAGAGATTGGTTTGTCGGGACGCTGTTCGATCCAGGATCGAGCAGCACACTCGATGATGCACGACGGGTACGCGACGACGATTGCGACGAGCGGTCGTCCCGTTCTGGCGTCGCTAAAAGCTCCGTGGCCGACGCCAAGTGCACATTTATCCCTGCGAAGCAGTTCGAACGCGACCACCGGGAGGTCATCCGTAGCCGGAGGTGGGGGACCGCGTGCACACCTCGGTGTCGTCGCGTCGACGACGTCTCGGCTCGTGGACAAGCGTGGGAGGACCAGTCGGGGGAAGGGACGCGTCGAGAAAATGGAAGAAAGAGAGTTAACCTTCGATGGCGGCTGTTTGGGTTTGAGAAGACGGTTCGTGGTGGTGAACGGCATTGTTTCCGGTGGAGAACGCGAGGGTTGGAGTGAAAGTGTTTGGAAAAGGAGAGTGGGACACGTGAATGGGGTAAAAGGTCTACAGTAGTGGGCAAAAGTTTAACACGTTCTGCCCGACGCATTTTTTTGAGGTCTCTATGATCGGCGTGCACGAGTAATAAATTATTTTTATTTTTCTATGTATATTATCACTTTGTCACTTCCCAGCTATATAATTTCAAGTATGATTTTTGAAATAAAATTGTAAACATTTGTGGCCCACCGGTGGTCCACGCTGGGTAGAACGTGTTAAAACGAGAGGATAACGTAGAACATAATTTCATGGTTCGCAAATATTGTTTATCTATTCATTTTTATTGTCATTATGGTAGAACATTATTTACTGATTAACACAGAATACAAATTTTGTTTATCATGCTATTCCTTATAAATTAATTTGTTTGATTTAGTTATCTTTTTGATTTTAAACTTTTGTCCGCTACTGCAATTACCAATACTTTAAAATGTATCGAGTAAAAGCATACAGTAGCGGATAAAAGTTTAAGGCGAGAAGATAATATGACACGCAGTTTCATGGCTTACAAATATTGTTTATAAAACCATTTTTATTCATTATCTATTTACTAGGAGGGAATACTATTTATTGATTAGCACAAAATGCGAATTTCGTTTATTGTACTACTTCTTATAAATTAATTAATCTATATTTGTCAACCCTTCGGTATATTGTTCGTTTCATTTGTTATTACACGAAGTGTTTGCTTCAAGAAAAAATTCTTGGTGACTTTCAAAATAACTACTGTTATATGTGAATTTTATAAAGCGGAAAGTGTGGAAAATAATATTAATGACTCACAAATGCTAAACAAATACAGGTAAATAAATCTTTCAATTATTATTGTTTATACAGTAAAATAAATTTATACGGTAGAAGGAAAAGTAGGCACCTCATAAATGTTTTTGTGCGATTATTTTTTTCGAAGTTACAGCAGTTTCAAAATTATGAGCGTGTTCCAATATTTCTGTTTGGTAGTGTGTGTAGTGGTCGGTTTCGGTAATTCGAAGCAAAATTACGTAAAAATTGTCTAGAGATAAGGATTTTCGGATTTAGAGTCAACGAAAAAGGACGTATAAAAATCAGTGTAAAGATTGTTTACAGAAAAATTTTATTTGCCATAATTAATGGCAGAAAAACCATAAAATCAGCCATTCTTAACGATTTAACCCTTTCGCTACCAGGGCCTCAGGAGACAAATCGCAACAACAGTTCAGACGTTTTATTATTTAAGTATCATATCAATTGTCATTAATTTTTGTGGGATGTATTTATAACGTTTTAACTAAGTGAAATTAACAATTTTACACACCGACCCACATACAGTGGCTGCAAAGTATTTGTACACTATGCCACAAATAAATTCGTTTAACCCTGAAATTCTGAGTCTGATAGAAGTATTTGATAAAACTTTGTGGGTATGTAGATCGTAATGGTATACGTATGAATTAATCTCTTCTTTTCATTTAAATGCCATTTTAAAGGGATGAAACCAGCGTTGAAGTTTCTGAGTTTTCTCTCATTTTTTAAAGATAACTTTGTAATGGTACTTGATGAAGCAAAACCTTTCAAATAAAAAATGTTTAATTTTTAATGCTCTATCGCCCTGTCATAAAAAAAGAACACAGAAAAGCTTGTATTCAAAGCGTGAAAAATCGCTGAAACTTTGAGATTCGTTATCAACCCCCTTAAAAAATATTTTGCCGCCAAAAAAATTGCTCCACACAGGACACACCATGCTCTGTACACGCATAAAGTTTCATTGAAATCAGAATTTCAGAAGTAGATGAATTTCCTTATAATACAGAGTACGAATACTTTTTGTAGCCACTGTATGTGACGCTGGTAGCGAAAGGGTTAAAGTAAAACTGCATAAAAATTATACGTGATGAAAAATAAGCGACAACAAATACGCAAAAGTTACTAATTTAAGTATTCTCCGTAATATAAAATCATGTTTATCGGTGTGGTTAACGAGTGTATTTTACTTGAATAAACAATGAAGTGTATGAAAGAAACCAGTTGGATTTTACGAGTCATTGTGCCTGCTATTGTGAAATTGCGAGGTGACGGATATTTGCAGAAAGGAAATTCGACGGGAAATACATAGAAATAGGAACGTTACCAGGCGAAAACAGGCCACGGAGAAGGCTACGGAATCGAGGACCGACCAGCTGGTAGATTGCGAAAGCCCGAAGCTCTCACGTCGACAAGCTTCATAGTGCTCGTCGTCGACCTCTCTCAATGAGCCTCATTGTTTGTTTCGAACCGAGCACGCGCCTCTTTAGGCATCTCGCAACAGTTCGTCGTTCGTTCTCCAACTTTGTCGACCATTGTCTCAACCATTTCGCTTGATCAACTCGAAGGATCAATCTTGAAATTGAAACGCGTAATTGTTGTGGATTCCCCCGAGGGCAGTTTAAGATTTTCGAAGTTTCGAGTGACAAAAAGGTTTGAACAGGTGGTTCATCGGTGATCGATCATGGTAAGGATGCATGGAGGATAGATTAGAATGATTAGAATAGTCTGTGAATGATGAACAGCGAAAGGATTCTAAGTATTAGTTTTGATAAGGTTCGGGGATGTTTAA
>JAOPTO010001317.1:0-25847 GCA_033822845.1 Tetrapedia diversipes
TGATGCGTAAGGGACAATAAGCATGTTAACCCATTCACAGTGCATGCGAATAATATAAAAAGATCAACGTGAAAACATGATTATTTTATGTTCGTTTCAACATTGTTTTATCAGATGCAATAGAAACTATAACTTCAGCTGACCTCAATATCAAAGTATTCTACTAAACTGCGAAAGGGTTAAAAACGTGAATGCATTGTTAGCTTTCTTAAATAAACGAACATGTATGTTACAGTACTTTTATACCCGTTGGGATTCTTTCCGATCATATGCAATCTGTCCAGCTATATTCTGGATATAATTGTGCCACTGAACGACACTCGTTCGCATAAGTTTCCAGTAACAATGGAATACTTTGTCGACGAGCAGAAGTACATCGTTTTCATCGTGTCGCATCGGTATTTTTCGTTGATCACGAACATCACCATCATGGTCGGGATAGAGTCCTTGATAATCATGTGGTTTCAACACTCTGACGGCCTATTCGCGATCACGAGGTAAACCATGAAGCAAAACTAATTAATTACAGCAACATGAATTATAATTTGCGGTGGCCACGAGCAGAAGCCACGATAATTCTGGTAGATAATACTGTAAATAAGAAAACGATGTACTGTCAATGTCGTTTCTGCGAAATTTGTTGTACTTAAATCGATTTACTTGCAGGTACTATATTAAGAAAACAATTCTTGAAGATTCTGTTCAGTCGCATGTTTCACGGAGACATTTAAGCGTGAATAGTAAAAGAAATTTAGTGAACGCTGTCATAGCGCACAGGAGAGCGATACAGTTAGTATTTTCTCGTTTGTTCGTTGATATTTATCGCTCACGCTTACCGTCTATAAGTTCTTTCTAACTAATTTATTTCGCATGATAAAATAAAACAAAGCTGTAAAGTTGAAAAAGATGGGTACATTCTTTTTTACGTATATAATCGTATTCGCGATAAAAATGAAAAAACCGTAACTATATTTAACCGTTTGCGTACCAAAGGGTTTTCAAAAAACATGATTGAAAAATGCCAAGGAGCGCGATCGCGCTTTTTCGATTATGTGTAGAAATATTACTTGTTCTTCAAATTTTTCATATTTTTAATTTGTAATAATATTATATAGAAATAATATAATACATACATATATATTAATAATAATAATAATAAATATAATATATATATATATATTTTTTTTTTATATATTAGGGGGACCAGAATGTAATGTCGATTTTTTACATTAAATTCAAACACATGAATTTTTAATGAGTTCTTATTTTTAATCAATGATGTAATCACCCCAGTTATCAACAATCTTTTGCCATCTAGCGAGCAAATTTTCAATGTCAGATCAATAAAAATCAATTAGTTTTTGAGCAAAATATCTAGAAATGGAATAACAGAAACGACATTACTTTTCGGTCTCCCCAATACTATTATTTATATATTATTTATATATTATTTATATATTATATATTTATATGTTATATAAATTGTGAACGCGCTGTAAATTGTCTGAATCGGTCTAATGCGTTGGGTTATCTCGACAGGAAATCGGAAGAGCGCGAAAGCTGCTCGTGGTATGCAAATGGTTAACGGCGAATCGCATGATAAATACTTACAGGCGGTAATACACATTTTCCTAGTTTCCAGTCGCACTAACTCTGTCCATCGTTAAAGGTTTACAATCGATTTAAAGAACAAACATTTATTGTGTTACGCTTTGCTCATTATACTCGATATCATTTCGTTGAGTATCAATTTGTTTCTCGTAAGTAACATACCTTTCGTGCTAACGATTCGTAGTCCCGCAGAAATTGACTGTATTTCTCGAACGAGTTCTCACGTTTCAGTTAACGCAGTCGGTATTCCTGTACGAATACATCGAAGACACGATAATTTTTCTATTTTGCGTGGTGGCCGAGTTGGTCTACATGTTTTTCATGAATTACATGGCACAACTTACTCTAAACTCCTCCGATAATATACTTACGCTAACGTAAGCATCCAAAAATCAACGCTAAAGCAAACGACGGCACACTTAAATTGTCGTAAATAAATTCTTTGTGCACAATTGTCTCGATATTCGCAGATATAGTACCAGCTGGTACGAAACGTCCGTACCTTTGCAAAAGTTGCTGTTAATAATCATGATGAGAAGCATGGACGGTATCAATTACAACTTCTTCGGCTTCTACTCGTCATCGGTCGAAGGCTTCGCGATGGTACGCCGTCGTGGAATTCTTTTCTCTTTCAAATCCTTCTGTCTGTGTATTTCTTCGCTACTGAAGTTCACTTTTCAGCTGTTAAAACACTCGGTGTCTTACTTCATGGTGATGACATCGTTGCAATGACGATTTCTTGCGAGCCAAAGCAGCACAATGTGTAGCAGAAGTAGCAGAACGATTGCCACGCCAATGTAGAACATCTAGAGAATTTGTACACGATAACGCAAAAACTGAACACGAAACGCCACGATTAACTCAACCGGAATAGTAACCGATCACATCTCGTAATCTGTTAGCGTAATACATTAGAATTCGAAGCGCTCGGGCGACATAACATCGAGTGAATAACCTGTAGAGCGTTAAAAACGTCTCGCAAAGACTGAAACGAACATATACGTAGACGTTGGATTGGTGTTAGTTAATAACAGGTGATCGTTACAAAATGCTGGTGGAAAATAAGGAGGAAAAAGATTATTTTCCTCAAGCTGTAGAAACCAAATACATTGTATAGACCGCTTTTAACCCTTTGCAATGGTCGTCCTATGCAATTACCGTAATCGATCCCCCTCCTCATCGCAATTATTAAGTTATAGCCGACTGTCCATTACCTGTCGCACGGAATATCGGCGTTTCTATTTTCCGATTTTCACAGCTGCAGGAACCTCGGGATATATTCGAAGAAAAAAAAATAAAGAAATTACGCGAATATTCGATTAGGCAAGGAGAAACGAGAAACGACGAGTCTGTTCAGTTTGCTGATAGCAACGGTCGCAGACGCATCGGAACTTTCTCGGAGACATGGACAACTTCGTTGGCAGCCGTTACTATAATATTCAACGAACTTTTCTGTTGGTCGTTGGCCTTTGGCCATACAAACGCACGAAATGGACGAAATTATGGAACGTTATCGTCTTTCTAATGTTATTAACCGGTCTGATTGTACAGGTATTCTCTTCGATCATTATGGTGACCGTTGATCGACCATTATGATCGGGTGTTCACACGTTAATTTAGTTCCCATTTCTTTGTTTCGTATTTATTTCTTTTTTCTTTGATCGAAGATTACCTGTTAGATTGACGAGAATATCAGGCATTAATGAATTCTATTTCTCTTCCAGCTGACACCGTTCATCACGATGAGAATGGACAGGAAGCAGATGCTGCAAATTGTCACTTATATCGCGATTTTGCACGTTTACGTCATGAAATACACCGCGTTTCTTATTTACTTCGATAATGTGAGTTTGAAAGTATATCGGAGTACGAGCGTTTGAGGCGTAAATGTTTAAAGGAAGCTATATGGATCTGAAAATACGCTGGTGGAAAATCCATTTAAGATGTTGCTTTTTTCACGAATACAGGAGAAGGAGCTTCTAAAGCGAATCGAGCGCGATTGGAAGACGTTAACGAACGAAGATGAACTTCGTATCATTCACGAGTGTTCTAATATGACGAGATCGTTGACGATAAGATTGATAAGTAAGCGAATATTATTTCTCCTGTTGTTGTTTCACTGTTCTCGTTCAATTTCGACTATGAATTTCATAATTCTTAATCAACGAATATTCTTCTTACCGTGTAAATAACCAGATGTTATTAATTTGACGTATCGCTTGAATGTACTTAAGTTCCCGTCGATTACAAAAATACTTTCTGTTAATAATCGATCGCAGAAATAATTAAAATTAAAATCATGGAACATTTAAGGATTTTCTTCGTTTATTACTAATACAGAAACAGATTACTCTTTCTTAAAGCACTGGTGTGTCCAGCGTTATGGGAGCCCAAGCCAGTAAAAATATTGATTGCACGGAACGAGGGTTGATATTGATTTCAATCATGGGGGTAGTATAACGGATCAATATCCCCCTGTATGAAATCATACCTACCTATAAGCGTAGAAATGATGAGTATGGGTTGTAAGCGCTGGTTCTGTAAGTTAGTATCGATCGTAAGCGCGGATAACCGAGTTCGTACGATGACACCGGCACGATCAAACACTGGTAACAGGTGGTTAGCTGTGACAAGTGTTCGTTCATAATCGGTGGCTCCTAGAGAAACATTGTTTTTAGATTTGTAGGTGATCATGTTATAAAAAGAAAAAGGGGAGAAGTCGATCGTTATTAGTTGGAAGTCTATACGATCATTTTGTCCATCGAGCAAAATTAATTTATTTGACGAACGCAAAATAAAGAAAGACAACGATTTGCACACTAACAAAAAACTGTGATAAAATTTAATCCTTTAACTGCCACGCCGGAATCACTTGTTTCGCTCAGGACGGCCACGAGAATACATCGCTATATGCAAGATTTCATAGAAATGAATCTTTTATTTTCGATGTTCTAATAAAAATTTTTAATTGTTCGATGGGACATCTTTTACTTCAATGTATCCTGTAATTAGCGGTAACGTTTAAAATGCACTAACTGTTAATTTTTATTCAACTGTTACAATTGTAAGCAGTTGAAGCGCTCCGGTCACCATTGACCCCACAGTGACGTCACAGAAGAAACTGTAACCAATGTAGCAATCAAAGTGTTAATGAACGTTACTCACAATCAGCATAACATTACTCATATACATACTATGAATCTTTTGTTCTTATTTATTATTTATTCCCTAGTAAATGTGTGAATAATAACGGGAAGGTTGTGCATGTCATTCTTCTGATTTTCCGCTTAAACATGGAAAAATCTTTCCGTTTCAATACTGTTTACGAATTTCATGTTTTACAATACGAATATTTTAACGAACAATGCTATTGCAGTAATTATCGCACCATCAACCTTGATGTTCATCGTCAATATATTCAGAAACAGTATCCTGGACATTTTGTTTCCTCTGAATTACACCCGTCCATGGGCAGTTCCTATAACGGTGGAATATTTTATCGACCATCAGAAATACAGTTACATCATAAGCCTACATTTGAGCATAGCTGCTACCTTTGGATGTATGATATTTATTTCCACCGAAACGTTTATCTTCGGGTTCCTGTAACACATTTGTGGATTGTTAAAAATTATTTGGTAAGTTACATGCAATTGTATAAATAATATATGTAATTAATGATATAATGAATAACGAAAATACTTCGGTTAATACTGAAGTGAAAATGAATTTAATGTTAGAAGTATCGATTAGTGTAATGCGTACGCATGTCTTATTCAAGCATTGATGTCTCCGACGCGACTACGAGAAGTCGTATTATATTAACCCTCTACGGACCGAATTTTTGTTTTAAATATAAGAGAATTGATGGAACGAAGTTGAATGAAGATGAAAAAAAGTTTTCCAGTTTAAACAATTTTACGGTATAGAACGTTATATACTTAATTTGTAAAGACGTCAATAAATTAACATGTGACCTGAAAGTTACACAAGGCCATAGAGGGTTAATTTATCGTTTGCTTTCAAGCATGCTGTAAATTGCACAGCCTATTACCAAATCATTATCCCTACCTGTGACACAAAATTATCAATCTTAATGATAAAAAGAAAATTGTATTTTTTAATAATCACCAGTATACGCTAACTAGTACTATTACAATTACTTTTAGTCTTCTATTTTTCGAATATAGAAAAATAAATAACCATATCTTTTTGTGTATGTGATAAAAATTATGAGGGTTATTCCTGAACCTTATGGCGCATCATAGGTGTTTAAAATTATAAAATTTCGTATCTAGTTTAGATACATAATCCTCTTTGGTTTTTATTCATCACGCATTATTCTGTAGGTACCGGATAGATCACATGTTTGTTTCTAATACACCAGCGATTTCTCCTACGGAAAGGAGTATGATAATCCACGAAAAATTAATCTCGATCGTGAACTTGCACAGAAGGGTCAAAGAGTTAGTATCCCACTGTTAAATAATCAAAGCTATAATCTCAAAGCAAAGCACGGGTCACCAAATCGTTTCTTTCCTAAACCGTATCCATTTATATAGTTATTTCCGTTTGCTTGTTACATTCGCAGCAATTGCTATTTCATTTGCTCAGAATCTGACAATAATCTTGAATTAACAGATTCTCCTTATTTAAAGGCATATATATACGGTAAAGAAGTTCTCGTCATACTACTTCATTTTACTGTTGTTCGGTACGATTATTGTTAGTGTATCTTTCTTTCAAGTGAGTATTAAAAATATTCCCATAAAACGAACGATGAATAATTATAACCCGTTTGTTCTTCGTTTTAGCTTATGACATCGATAACGTCCAAGTTCGATATAGAACAAATTTTAATATCCTTGTTGATTGTATTTGGTACCACGTTCTATGCGTTCGTAGCCGCTCATTTTACGCAACAAATAATAGATCATGATTCCTACATTTTCATTCAAATGTGAGTTATTTTTATTTATTTCGCGCGTGGTGGCATGTTGGAAAATAATTTTACAAGACATTTGCTTTCGTCGTTCGTATAACTGCATTCATAAATATTGTTACGAATACCAAACAACTTACAGATATAACACCAATTGGTATGAGATCCCCGTGGCGGAACAAAAATTACTGCTGATCATCATGCAAAATAGTATTAAGTCTGTCTCTTTCATACTCGCTGGCGTTTTCTCTATGTCTCATCGAGGGTTTCTTCTGGTAAACACGACAAAAATCAACATATTCCTGGTTTCGCATGTTTTTGCGATAGCATGCTGAAACTAAGTAAATTTTTAGATAATTCGAACATCTTTCTCCTACTTCACGATAATGTATTCTCTGGAGTGACGAATCCGTTGATTATACCTTCCATTGGAAGAATACTGACTGAGCTGATTTTACAAGAACACCTTCGCAAACAAAGAAATAACCTGCTAATAAAATAACGTACACGCAAATTAATATAAGCGATTTCTATAATATATTCGAACGTCCTGTTTCGAAGCTATTTCTTATAAATAAATTCTTATAAAAGAACAGCTATTGCGTTTCAACGGTAACATATGAAACGATCGAGTAATTGTTGGCAAAGTGGCTAAAGATTTTAATAGGGGTATAAATTAGGGATATCATTGAAGCACTAGAAAAAAAGGTTCACTGGTAACACAGTTAACATTAAATCTACCGACCGGTTAGGGTATATTTATTTGTGATGAAGAAATCGAATTGAGAATTATATTTAACACTTTAAGCGCCACGTCGGTCCCTAGGGACCGACGCTAGACTTTCCGTTCAGACCATGTCGGTCCCTACGGATCTGCGACAGATTTTTCGTTCGTCTATCGCAGCGCGAGTGTCAGTCCTTGCGTACTTGTAAGACTGAACATTTAAATTATGCGATATTGATTTTTGTTTGGTCAATGCTTTAAGGAAAAGAATATAATACTTAAAAATATTAATGTAATTTATTAAAACAAGATATCTGTTTATCTGTTTATACTGTGGCTCGCCTATCGGCAAGTGGACCGGCGGCTAACTGTGGCTTGAACGGAACGGCACAGAAATTCGGCGTGGCGCTTAACGTGTTAAAATATACCTATTACTGTGATGATTATAGTAAAAATCATAGTAAATTTCCAAAGGTGTAGGTATCACAATAAATTTACAAAATTTCCATGCAAAATTACGAATTGGTCATTTTGAGCGGTTCTGGTAGTTATAGTGTTAATATAGTTTGCGTTAACGTTATCGTTTTATTATTGCACTATTTATTATCGTAGCATTGTATGCCTTATTCATTAGCAAAACCATCCCCCTCCCTTCTTTGCACCGGAAGACTATAATCAACATAATATTCCACTATAACTTCTGTAATTCATGTCACAGACACCAATAATTATTACTTACTGCTAACCAAAAAGTATTGTAACGAATGAAATATTCTTCCTTCAAGCTTTCTATGCCCTACTATACGACGGTCCAAACTAATACTGATGGAAGAATTCTCAAATTCACCTTTTCGATCGCGAAGAAAATGAAGATATTTCTTGCGTAAAATTGCCTTAGAAGAATCCACGTTTTCCAGAGAAAACGAAACTATTTGCACGGGAACGTTTAATAATGAAAGCAATTCAAACGCTCCCCTCGATAGAGAGACACGGTTGCAATTACATCGATCGTGAGGAACTTCGTGGACCCTTCGCGTTCAAATTACACTGGCTGTCACTTACATCGAACCACCCTTCGGTGAATTCGAAAATGAAAAGCTCAAATAATGAAACAGAAATCACCTCGAAAGGAATGATACAGTTTTATCGTCGAGCTGTTCGCCGCAGTGTGGCCTCGATTTTCGAGCAAGAATGAACTCCGCCGGGAGGGGTTATTACAACTTCATTCGAAATTTATTGAAACTGATCGGCTTGTGGCCGTACCAGAAAACCACAGGATTTATAACGTTGTGGCGGTGCTTTCTTCTGGTGGTACAAATAAGCAGCATCGTGCTTCAGATAAACACTGTACAGACTCTAATAATTTGTCGAGCTTGTTCGTTTTTAAAAACAGCGATCGATGGTTATCAGAGCAAATTGATCTTTTAGCTCTTCGCTTGCGTCACCTGTGAATGCGTCTCGAGGCTGCTGATGAAGTAGTTCCCGTGCATTTCGCTAACAATGATTTTCGTTTTGAAATACGTATCCTTTTACATGGTTCTCGATAAAGTAAGCGGACATTTCTGTACGATATTTTGAGCGCTTCAGCTATTTTCAGTGGCTATTTTCAACGATTCTATAATAGTAACGGGTTCGAGATTAATCGAGTTTTAATAACTCATTACAATCTTCGATCGTGTGAACGTTACGTATTCGCGAGAGAAGAGACGAAGTCGGACACTTTAATCTGGATTTGATCCATTTTATTTAGATAAAGCTGCTTCTAGAACGAGTCGAACAGGATTGAAATATGCTGCAGAACCAAGACGAGATGAAGATAATGAAAAATTCTGTGGGATTCTCGAAAATATACATAACATTCTTCACAAGTAAGGCACCTTTGATTCCTAACCCCTTGGATAACCACTTGACACGGAGGGGTATAAGCGCTTTAAATATTTTATCTACAATTATTCCCATAATACAAAGAAATAAATAATATTGTTTTGATACAGTGAAGTACAGTTTTTCGATTATTGAAATATATTTTCACAAAAACGCATTTCTACCCAAAATTTTGCCGTTCTCGGCGGACATTGAAAATGAATTCCTACCCGTGTGGTACGACCGGTACGTCTCAAAGTCTGCCGTAGCCAAAGGGTTAACGTAAAAATTGAAAACGATTGGGTTACAGAATAACTATCGTACATTTGATGGTATTAAAATGTTTCGCGGTACAAGGCACGTTGTTTGTTGCAGTCGTAGTTTATCTTGTAGCATCCTTCGTAATCATGTTATCCGTCTCACCGTATGTGCTCGATTTCATCACGCCTCTGAACGAAAGTCGATCTCACCATCTACAATATAACATTGAGTTCGCCGTTGACGAAAAGTATTACACCCTCATTGCTCTGCAAATAGACGTTCTGGCGTTCGTCGGTTTCACTGTGGTCCTTTCCACCGAATCTATCGTACTGCTTTTCTTCCACCACATCTTTGGACTGATCAAAATTATAAGGTGAACCAAGATCGAATCTCACACCAGTCGATTTGTTGCTCCTTTTACCTTTCCATACTTTAGCCCATCGACGTTTCGCAGTCATCGTTTAAAGACGCTTCACGATGGCTCGAAACAATGGTCTGTGGATGAAGTGCAGATAGTTCGGTGAAACATCGAGGACGTTGTGCGTATACACATACGATCGAACAAGTTAGTACTCACTTCTCCGTGTTATTTCATACAATTATGAATTTGTATGTTTCTTCCTCTAATTTAATTTCTTCCTTCGTAATTTAAGCAGGATTGCTGTACCCTTTGAGAAAACTTATTTTTTTAACCAGCTAACAATGCAAAACAAGCAAAGTTATGTTTTCAGCTAAAAAGAGTTACTAATCTAAATATGTACACATTTTCACGTATCTTTTTATTATGTTCCAAGGTTCTGCGACATGCTATTGTCCAGTTTCAACGCATCTTATTTTATCTTCGCCGTAATAGGAGTGCTCAATGTAACTTCTACGTTGCTCCGTGTAAGTAACAATTTCTCGAAAGTATTGACAACACAATATCCGTGATAATATTTATTTTATATCAATTTTGTTTTTTAAAAGATACTAAGAGATTGTGAAAATTTATACCGAGCTTAACTTTCGATATCTTCAATATCGTAACATTATTATTATTGTTGCTATGATATTATGATGTTCCTTTAATGAAGAATTAAGTACTCCCAGAAATCTAACCTTCGTTCAGATACGAAAAAAGTGTCTGACATTATATCATAAACTGCATCGTGTACAACCATGCATTGTTCGTTTTACAATTAGCTGCATCAAGCAATAATGTTGATGAACGATAAGGAAGAGTTGGTCACATCTGTGGTACTGTTGTGCATAGCCATGTTTACATGCTCTTTGCCAATTTCACTGGACAGGAACTGATAAACTACAGCTCTGACATGTTTCACAAAATGTAAGTGCAATTTTGATGTTTCTGCAACTCTCAAAAATTGACATTTTTACGACACAACGAAGTCAACGCAAAGATTTTTAATTAAACCGAAAATTGACGAGTTAACATGTCAACCAAAACCTGCGTGAAATTTTATAGAACGAGATAATTCGTCGATAACACTGTGGAACAAATTTAAACTGTTTTTCTGTTTTGCAATATTTATTGGGTGATAGTTGTAGGGCTAACCTACCCAAACAAGAATCCGGAAGTAGAATTGCTCTATCACCCTCAGTTTTCAAAAAACACGAATTTTTGTAAAAAAAAAATGAGATCTTAAGCAAAAATGAGGTATTGCGTCGAAACTAAAAATGTTAGACAAGTCTAACTCGGCTCAAAAGATAGAGGAGAGATTCCTGAATATGCCAGTGTGAATAGTTATAATTTTTTAAGCTTTTACTTAGTTATAAATAACAGTCAAAGTTTAAAAAAGCGCGGAAATTCGTATTTTTCTGATATTTTCCCCGATATTTTTACATATTTACGAATAGTTCGATGTCTAGCATAAAAACACTACATATCATCGGATTCTGTAGACTTTTCTGAAGTAGAAACCATGCAACAGAAATGGTAAAGCGACTTTGAAGTCGAACAGTTCGAGGAAAGATTCGTCGGCAACGCAGACACGACATTTTGTCGCCATGCGGCCCATCGTTCGCTTGTCTGCCGAGCCGCTGCTGCAGCAGTGCCGTAGCTACGCGTGAGCAGCCGTCACACCAATCAAATAGTACACTAATTCAATAACTTTCTGTGCGTAATATTAAATTTTTTTCTAACATTCTAGTAAATTCTAATAAATATTAATACCGTCTTAATAGTAATTACCAAATTATGAGAATACTTTTTAATCTAGTTCGGTTAACAATAACTTCAACAAAAATATTGGTTTGATTAAAAACATGTTCAGTTGTAAAAGAATTTGAGGTATCGTATTTTGTGGTCATCAGTTCAACAACGCAGTCGAAAGAACTCGAGGATTAAGTGAAATGGTTGCGGTTTGCAGTTTGTAGAATGTTAGTTCCAGAATTATTGATCGATATATTAACTAACATTTCGCCAACTTATGGTTTTTAATCATTTACGATTACAGCTCGTAGAATATTTGCTCTACGTTTATTAAGTAACATATTAATTGATACTACTGGTCGTTGTATATCTTATAGCTTTTAATGATTTACGAATTTCTGTATCGATGTACGAAGAGAAAAATATTAACACATTATTGTCCACTAAAATACAATTATTTTTCGCACTTTATTTTCGATGTTGCTTAATTTCAGTGATATATTAGAACATATTATCGTTGTCATTCTCACAAAGAAACAATTTTACACCTTTTTAATTCTGTGTCTTTATATTTCATATATAATCATGAAATGAGAGAGTTCAAGGAAATGCGATTTGGAATTCAGAAAATATAGGACAGATAATTTCCGAAATTTATTAAAACAAAACGAGAAAACAAAAGCTTTCATTCATCACTGCTTACTCCAGGTAAATCATGTATTAATTCATAAATTAATGTTGTCATTGCACCGATTACTTTGTATAATATTTATTCCAATTACAATGGATATTTTAATTATTATTCCGACGAATAATCGGAGCCCGTATTTATTAAGAAAAAAACAATACTAAGCGCTATCAACAATAAACGATAATAAAATTAAAGGAAAAATTATAAAATATTTACAAAGTCTGTGATAATTGTTAATGGACTGTTGATTGTTATGGACTTGTAGAAAATTTAGATGCAGAATGCGCTTGGTATCCAAACAAAAACAAAATATTTCAAGTATAATAAAGAATGCACTATTTAGACGTCGAGATAGAACTCTGTTTAAATCTCGTTCCTTTGGTTGCGTTCGTAAAAATTGGAATTTGCATAAAGATCCGTGGTCCGATCGTAAATGATAAGCGTCCACGATAATTTATTACAAATCTAATGAATAATTCACGAATAATTTAGCCAGTTCGCCTTGGCGATATTCACCGTGAAAAATGGAGCGTGTTGCGCTCGGTACATATCCGTTCGCCATTAAATCCTCTTTCTCTGGGTATAAGTGGCCGTTGGATTACCGTTCGAAAACAATTTCAAGGATTGACCGCGTTAAAAGAGACTCGAAGGTGCGGGAATATCCGCCTCATTGATAGGAAAACGGTCGGCGATGCTCTCGGATTCGAAGCGCTAAGTCGTTACCGCCCGGCTAATGGTATTTCCTTTGGCTTCGATCAATCCTAACTGAGATCACTCCTTTCACCGGGAAGCGTTCCCTTTTTTTTTCTATCCTCCCTTTGATAATTCGTTAGCTGGAGTAAAGTTTGAACATGGAGCAAATTAACAAAGATATCCTTTTTGAAATTAGTAGGTAATATAGGGGGGTTCTAACCCAGGTCCTCTGAGGGGGGGTGAGGTGCAGGGGGGTCTGCCGCGCGGGGGGAATGACGTCACGCGGGGAGGGGGGTCTGCCGCGCGGGGGAATGACGTCACGCGGGGAGGGGGGTCTGCCGCGCGGTGGGGGGTGACGTCACGCGGGGAGGGGGGTCAGCCCCATGACGTCACGCGGGGAGGGGGGTCTACCGCGCGGGGGATGACGTCACGCGGGGTGGGGGGTCAGCCCCATGACGTCACGCGGGGAGAGGGGCCCGGCGCGAACGATGGCCTCGTTGACCGCGGGGTGGGGGGTCCGATGCGAACGATGGATGAGGTGACCGCGGGGGCAGGGGTCCGACGCGAACGATGGATGGGGAGACCGCGGGGGCAGGGGTTTCCGCTCGACGGCCCGCGGGGAAGGGGGGATTTTACCTTAGTTTTTTATGTGGCGTACCGTGGGAAAAAATGGCGTGCCGTGGGAAAAAATGGCGTGCCGTGGGAAAAAATGGCGTGCGTGGGAAAAAATGGCATGCCGTGGGAAAAAAAGGTAAATGAAGATATTTTTTTAAATAATATTTTTCAATAATGATTAAATAATTTTTATTTTTTCATTATCATAAATCAATGGAGTACATAACTTATAAATCATAACAATATATAAAGAATCACTAAAAGTAAAGATGCTATTCATATAGGTAACATCAGTACATATATATAATTTTTTCCGATCGAAATATATATTTTTATTTCTGAGAATTGATTTTACTTCTCCCCAATCTTTAACGTTATATTCTGAAGCTGTCTTCTCACTTATTCTACATGGATAACTCGACTACGATGAGACGGCTCCGCGTAATTTGATACTCGTCCTATCAAGCGCTGACAATGCGGCGGCTGCCTGCTACCTATTTTCCACGATTTGCGACGAGATCATGTGGATGATAATAATTTTTTAACGAGGTTGTGAAAATTATGATTTAGGAGTTATGGGGGAAAAGGTAATTTTAAGGTAAATGAAAAATATTTTTCAATATTGAAACAATTTTTTATTTTTTTATTTTCCATAATTCAATGCTGTACATGATAACAATAATAACAGTACGTGATATTGGCTATTTATTACAAGCTTCATAAAGAATATCATCTAAAGCGTATGCCAATAATTCGCAGTCTACAAGCGATTTGTCATCTACATAATTTTACGGACAACGTTGGTCAGTGGGTTATATTGAACGACGCGATCGTGCAAGATGAGGCAATAAGCGGTAGTATTTGGTGGTATATCCTCTTTGCACTCAAACTCTATTCTCACGTCCACGGTGGCATTTTTTACGGATTCATTTTGTCGCGAGCAATCGATGACGGTGAGAGGACCGCAATGTAGAAATGTTGCCATGGATAGGGACGACCCATCGCGATCGCATCCGTAATAAGATTTGCGAAAACGGGCAAACATGTCGAACAAGAGGGCGTATTTGTTTTTATCAAAATCCAAATTCATATCATCGTAGGGATAAAATTCCGAGTTCAGATAGAGTTTAACGTTGGATAATTTGCAATGGTCGAATAATGTGACATCTTTCGACACGGTATTTTTTTTGCCAGTCTGCAGGGCAAAGATCACATATCGCGGCTTCTCCAGCTGGGAGGCTGTCTTCACGGTCCACGAATGCTTGGTCGTGCTATGTAGCAGAGGAAATTCATACAAATCCCAAGAACGAAAACTCATATTCAAGAATCGCCCACTCTCCAATTCTCGCAGCAGGGACAATTTATTGACCTCGTTCAATAGCACATGCGGCATACGCCATTGTATTTTGAATAATTCAATCGACACTTCCGCCGACTGGTCAAATCCGAATACGCAATTATTGTCATTACGAGAACGTATCAGAATCAACTCGTGACGGGCGTTGATCACAACACCCTTAAAATCTTCACAAAATCCTAGCAACATGTTGAGCGGCACGCAAAAGTCGAAGTAACCTTCGGTAAAATTGTGTGATAAATCCCATCCAGCCTTCTTCAGCATCATACCTCTATCCCATGTTAGAGAGATATAATTTTTGATCGTGGAAGTTATTCCAACGTTTCTGTTGCGATCGATTTCTACACCGTCAAGCTCATATCGAATTTCATCGAACATGAATGCAGCGCAATTGTTGCCCAATGCCAGCCTCGTATCTTCTTCTTGTAACTTGTGCACCGTTAATTTTCCCTCGATGTATAGAAAGCTCTCACATGGTAACGTGTACAAATCCTGATGTTGTATAGGTATTCGTATTTCATCACTATACCCAAGCGACGTGTTGGCGTACGGATTATACGTATGAGTCTCAATCCTGACGATACGATCGTCAAAGATCGGTTCACCTCCAATATTCAAAATGTCAGTCATTGTTTTTTCACGGAGTTTGCACAACAAATCCCAACGATTTCAAAAATTCTCGATTCAAGTTGCTAAGCTTCTTTTTAACGCCACCGGATACCCGATTACTGTCACTCGATACCGCTGCAGCCGCTCGTCGTCTCGTGAAAATATCGTCCGCCGTAAATGTATTGTCCCTCGCGCGCCTCGTCTCGTTCAGCACGAGCATATCATATACCATCCATGCACACCCACACGCGCGTATTATCGCCGTCGTCGTCGTACGTGCAATCTAACGGTTATCTCTTCTCCTCGAAAATCGAGCAGTCGTCCGTCTTGATCCACAATGCGTATCGTTAAATCAGTAATGCTCCGCGCGATGATCGGCAGATAAATGATCTGTGCCGGTGTTTCCGATATTTTATATCCCGGTGGCACGCTTGGCGAAAACTCGTGTATCGTGTGCACGCACTTATCGTTGCTATATGCACCAGCGGTCACGTTGCATTCTATGCGAATAATATTTACGCCGATGATGTTAATTGATGCGTCCGATTCGTGCCACTGTCCCGGCTGCAGCACACGATTGGACGAAAATCCCAATAACGATCCTATATTATCAGGTTTGCTAAAGTTTATTCGATAAGCGCTCTTGATTTCACTCTTCATTGTGTTATTGTTAGCACGAATCACTAGCGGATATTTGTTTGCATCATCATTTTCATCAACATCATCATCGTCATCAATAGTGTTGACTTTCTTCTTTTCCGCTACATTGTTGGGATATTTTCGTAAAATCTCACGTTTCAGATACTCGTCTATCGCACGCAGTTCGTACGAACCCTCAGGAATGACAATCATGGCGTCATCTTTGTCGAAATAAAATTTATTATTCCACGAATTCACATTCGGTATCGTATAGTAAGTTTCAAAGTCTGTTAGACCCAGTTCGTAATCGTCATCGCTCAAATCTATGGCTGGGAAGTAGCTTACCGCTAGGGCACTACTCTTACCCGTCAACGTAAATGTCAGCGACATGTTTTGAAACAGTCGCAAGGAATACTGACTTTCGATGGTGGAACATCAGAGCTTAAATGGAAATGTATCGTCGATCGTTCGGAGAAACCATAAACATAGTTGTCCGCAATTGCTTTGATCGTATCTTTGATAAGACGTACGATTGTATTGGATTTTTGTCGTATTCTTTTCGAGATATTGCATCAACTCTTGTGGTGGGCGAAGATTTCCGAAACTATCGAAATACACAGCGCGATCTCCCCTCTTCGCATACGCTACCCAATGAGTACCGGGGCCGTCGGAGTCATCCAAATTGACGATTCCGCTTTCGTTTTGTCGGATGCCGTCTATTGGTAAATTATTGCGCATAAAAATTCCTCTAAAGAACGGTATACGCATACGTCTTGCTAGTTGTTCCAATTGCACATTAGTCGTTACACCTGCAGGTATTTTTAATGTTTTTTTGACATTTTTTTTTTTCTTCTGGGGATACCTCGTCCACGTTTGTACGGAGCGAGATAAAGTCCATGACCTTCCATGACGCGGTTATGACGCCTTAGCTCTTCCAGCTGACGTTGCATCGCCTTGTTGTCGTTTACCGCCTTTGCGATTCCCGCTGCCCCGCCAGCCAAGGATCCGAGAGCTCCCAATAATGGTAGCAATGGCAAAATACCGCCACGTTTCGCCATCGGAAGTATGCGCTTTTTCACCGTCTTCTTCTTCTTCTCTTTCTGTTTCTTCGCAGATGTCGATTTATTCGTTTTCAAACCCATACCGAATTTTGTTTTTGCTTTCATAGCCGCCCACACTGCTGTAGCGGCAGCTCTTTCACCGAAAGTCGAATCTTTCGCGGTGATGCGTTTTCGCGCTCTCGTAGCGAGTATGTTATCCGCAACGTGTTGTTCAGCGAGATCGTTGCTAAGCGAATAGGCTATATCGTGTTCGCGACACGCTGCATCCAGCAGATTGATACCTTGATCACCTCTCGCCAATCGTTTCTCCAAATGAGTTCCCGGCCCGCAAAATTGATAGCCAGGGATATGTAATTCGATGGGAAGTGCGTTTATCGCACGGCTCAACAGACCGCAACCTTTTACTGTCGTCGCCGTCGTCTTTGACATTCGGCGCGATTCTTTATATAGCAAGCTATAATGATCCTAACACTGACGACACTGTTCGACTTCCGAATCGACCTTTTATATCGCGAATACTATAGTTGTCCGCCACATAAAATAATATTTTGCAGACTGAGCGAAATTGGCTAAGCGCGCCTCTATAAATACCACCGTCATCCTGCGATGCAAATAAATTGTGGTCATAAGTGGGAAGGGGGAAAGATGCGTTTCGTACGACAATCAACAGCGATCAAAGTGAGCAATTTCGACAGTAAAACGCAACTGATGTCCGAGGGAAACATACGCAGGCATGGAGACATGCTACCAACCACCATACGCGGTCTCATTTGCGGTCCTTCGAACTGTGGCAAGACCAACGTGTTGATAAGTTTGTTGGAAAGCCCAAACGGTGCGCATTTCGAGAACGTATACGTGTATTCGAAATCGCATTCAGGGTGGATAAGCGAAAACGTATTCACACCAGTAAAGAGCACTGGTGCTGAAACCATATCCGAGGATCACCAGTCAGCGATGAAATCATACACAATCTTCACGGCTACAAGAACGTGTCAAAGAAATGAGAAGACAGATGCGATGCATAACGATGAGGATCAGCTAAATGCAACATAATGTGATGAATAGATACATCCAAGGTCTCAATTCGCGTCTACAGGAACGTGCCAAAGAAATAATATCCGAGAAGACAGATGTCATATCTAGTGCTATCGCATAGTTTGTAACTAAGGACCCTGTATAAGCGAAAACGTGTTCACACCGATAAAAAGCAATGGCGTTGATCCGATATCCGAGGATCACCAGTCAGCGATGAAATCATACACAATCTTCACGGCTACAAGAACGTGTCAAAGAAATAATATCCCGAGAAGACAGATGCGATGAAACTACTACTAATACTACTAATACTACTGCTACTACTACTACTACTACTACTACTACTACTACTACTACTACTACTACTACTACTACTACTACTACTACTACTACTACTACTACTACTACTACTACTACAAAAGTCGTTGTTTACATATGTATCTATGTATTTTAACAACTTGTACGGTTGGGCAATGTATCAACCGTTGCCCCACACAGAATTTCGATGGGTTGAGGATGCATCGAATATTATCTGGGAAATAGGTAATAGATTTGCAGGTACCATCGATTTATTACCGATAACAAAAGAACGATATATCTCGTTCATGAAGAAGTTAAACCTACGGAAGACGCGCATAAAATATGTGTGAAATTGCGATTCATATAAATTTCTCAATACCAGCATGGGCAGATTGGCATCCTCCCTAAACAACGATAAACTTAAAATTTTGCATTCCGAATTTTCGTATTTGTCCATCGAAAACTTTGATTTATTAACGCGAAAAGGTATCTTTTCGTACGAATATCTGGACTGCGCCGACAGGTTACAAGATCCGTGTTTACCGCCGCGCGAGTCATTTTACAGTTCCTTAACCTGCGACACGATATCCGAGAGCTAGTACGCGCACGCCGCGAACATCTGGCGACGGTTCCCATCCGAACATTATTTAACATCTAATGTGTTCAAAGAACCAATATCTTCGTTCGAACCATTATCGAACGATCAGAGAACCACAATTGAACCGCTATTGTACAACTATTGAACCACATTGAACCACTATCGAACCACTATCGAACCACTATTGAACCACATTGAACCACTATCGAACCTCAACTGAACCACTAGTGTACCACATTGAACCACTATCGAACCACTATTGAACCACTATTGAACCGCTATCGAACCACTATTGTACCACATTGAACCACTATTGTACCACATTGAACCACTATTGAACCACTATTGAACCACTATTGAACCACATTGAACCACTATTGTACCACATTGAACCACTATTGAACCACTATTGAACCACATTGAACCACTATCGAACCACTATCGAACCACTATTGAACCACATTGAACCACTAGTGTACCACATTGAACCACTATCAAACCACTATTGAACCACTATTGAACCGCTATCGAACCACTATTGTACCACATTGAACCACTATTGAACCACTATTGAATCACATTGAACCACTATTGTACCACATTGAACCACTATTGAACCACTATTGAACCACATTGAACCACTATCGAACCACTATCGAACCACTATTGAACCACATTGAACCACTATCGAACCTCAACTGAACCACTAGTCTACCACATTGAACCACTATCGAACCACTATTGAACCACTATTGAACCGCTATCGAACCACTATTGTACCACATTGAACCACTATTGAACCACTATTGAACCACTATTGAACCACTAGTGGTTTGAACCACTATTGAACCACTAGTGTACCACATTGAACCACTATCGAACCACTATTGAACCACTATTGAACCGCTATCGAACCACTATTGTACCACATTGAACCACTATTGAACCACTATTGAACCACATTGAACCACTATTGTACCACATTGAACCACTATTGAACCACTATTGAACCACATTGAACCACTATTGTACCACATTGAACCACTATTGAACCACATTGAACCACTATCGAACCACTATCGAACCACTATTGAACCACATTGAACCACTATTGAACCACATTGAACCACTATCGAACCTCAACTGAACCACATTGAACCACATTGAACCACATTGAACCACTATCGAACCACTATTGAACCGCTATTGAACCACTAGTGTACCACTATTGAACCACTATTGAACCGCTATCGAACCACTATTGTACCACATTGAACCACTATTGTACCACATTGAACCACTATTGAACCACTATTGTACCACATTGAACCACTATTGAACCACTATTGAACCACTATCGAACCACTATTGAACCACTATTGAACCACTCTTGAACCACATTGAACCACTCATGACAGGTCCCACGATCCAAGATGACCTGTTTTCTTATTTGTCAATACATACGAGTTAAATCGAGTCATTACATATACGTGCATGGGAAATCGGATAAGTAGAGAAAACAGGTCATCTTGGATCGTGGGACCTGTCATGAGTGGTTCAATGTGGTTCAAGAGTGGTACAATAGTGGTTCGATAGCGGTTCAATAGTGGTTCAATAGTGGTTCGATAGTGGTTCAATAGTGGTTCAATAGTGGTTCAATGTGGTACAATAGTGGTTCAATGTGGTACAATAGTGGTTCGATAGCGGTTCAATAGTGGTTCAATAGTGGTTCGATAGTGGTTCAATGTAGTACACTAGTGGTTCAATAGCGGTTCAATAGTGGTTCGATAGTGGTTCAATGTGGTTCAATGTGGTTCAGTTGAGGTTCGATAGTGGTTCAATGTGGTTCAATAGTGGTTCAATGTGGTTCAATAGTGGTTCGATAGTGGTTCGATAGTGGTTCGATAGTGGTTCAATAGTGGTTCAATAGTGGTTCAATGTGGTACAATAGTGGTTCAATGTGGTACAATAGTGGTTCAATGTGGTACAATAGTGGTTCGATAGCGGTTCAATAGTGGTTCAATAGTGGTTCGATAGTGGTTCAATGTGGTACACTAGGGGTTCAATAGCGGTTCAATAGTGGTTCGATAGTGGTTCAATGTGGTTCAATGTGGTTCAGTTGAGGTTCGATAGTGGTTCAATGTGTTTCAATAGTGGTTCGATAGTGGTTCGATAGTGGTTCGATAGTGGTTCGATAGTGGTTCAATAGTGGTTCAATAGTGGTTCGATAGCGGTTCGAACGAAGATATTGGTTCTTTGAACACATTAGATGTTAAATAATGTTCGGATGGGAACCGTCGCCAGATGTTCGCGGCGTGCGCGTACTAGCTCTCGGATATCGTGTCGCAGGTTAAGGAACTGTAAAATGACTCGCGCGTCGGTAAACACGGATCTTGTAACCTGTCGGCGCAGTCCAGATATTCGTACGAAAAGATACCTTTTCGCGTTAATAAATCAAAGTTTTCGATGGACAAGTACGAAAATGTACAAGTTGTTAAAATACATAGATACATATGTAAACAACGACTTTTGTAGTAGTAGTAGTAGTAGTAGTAGTAGTAGTAGTAGTAGTAGTAGTAGTAGTAGTAGTAGTAGTAGTAGTAGTATTAGTAGTAGTAGTAGTAGTTTCATCGCATCTGTCTTCTCGGGATATTATTTCTTTGACACGTTCTTGTAGCCGTGAAGATTACAAACTATGCGATAGCACTAGATATGACATCTGTCTTCTCGGATATTATTTCTTTGGCACGTTCCTGTAGACGCGAATTGAGACCTTGGATGTATCTATTCATCACATTATGTTGCATTTAGCTGATCCTCATCGTTATGCATCGCATCTGTCTTCTCATTTCTTTGACACGTTCTTGTAGCCGTGAAGATTGTGTATGATTTCATCGCTGACTGGTGATCCTCGGATATGGTTTCAGCACCAGTGCTCTTTACTGGTGTGAATACGTTTTCGCTTATCCACCCTGAATATATGCCCTTGGTTTCAAACTATGCGAAAGCATGTCACTGTCGCGATTTTGTCGAGTACCCCCACTTTCGATCGCATATAAAAATCGGGATACGTCGCGGGCGGAGTACAGTCTTCATATGTAAACCTCGAGTCAGTCAGTCAACGTTACATTATCATTATCATTATTATCATCAACAACAACAACAACAAACAACAACATGGACGTGCCAACCTTCGCAGATCTTCAAGGCTTTGTTCACGATGGGACCTTTATCGTGAAGGAGGCTGCAATATTGCGGAAAGGGACAATTCTGGTGCATCATATGTTTGTGAGTCCTGTGCCATGGAATGTGCTCACGAAATGTGAGAAGGCACAAGCTTTGTGGCTTGGAAAAAACCATCATGGATTAAGTTGGGAAGACGGAAACGTTCCGTATGGAATGGTAAGACGTTTACTTAACACAGCAGTGGGAGCGATGGAAGAAGAAGAAGAAGCTCCTGGAGTAATATACGTGAAAGGACTAGAAAAGCAAAAGTGGTTAAGTGATATCCTCGGACATAATGTGGAGCGGGATATTATAGTGGAGACTTTAGATGCAAATTTTCAGAATATCGGCTCGCTAAAAACATTAGACGTCAAAAACACGTTCCACTGTGATAAACACGTCAAGAACTGTGCAATGCAAAATGTGCTAAAACTACATAATTGGTGGTGTATCTATCATAAATAAAATTATTTCGTTTGAGGTTTAGTGTGTGTGTGTGTGTGTGTGTGTGTGTGTGTGTGTGTGTGTTTTTGGTCTTTTGTATTAAATCAAAGTGCTGGAAGAAGATCTTAGAGGTGAATTTCCTTGGACTAACTTGTATGACCAAAGGAGCTCGGAAGCTAATGGAGAGAAAGGGCAAGTACCTTCTATTAGTCAAAAAATTGTAAGAACATATTTCATCAGTGAAATTGAATATTTGCTTTACTATTTCTTCTTCCAGGAACCAACGATGGCATCATTGTGAGCATCAATGATATCTATGGATTTAAGGTGCCCGTCACTTGTGATCGTCCAGTGTCCCCAGCTTATATTGCCAGTAAATTTGCTTTGACTGCCATGACAGAATGTCTCAGATCTGAATTGTCACAACTTGAATCAAACATCAAAATCATTGTAAGTTTTTACTTTCAGTTCCAAGATCATTAACTGTTTGAAATTTTATTTTTTATCTTGAACTTTTATTTTTTCCATTACAGTCCATTTCGTCTGGTCTAGTGGAAACCGAAAATGACTTCACAGTGGTTGAAAGAAAAACCCTCGTTTGGCTTTGAAACCAAAAGAAGAAGTATCCGATTGTGTTCTCTTCGCATTGCAAACTATTGAGACCATTCTTATCAAAGAATTGCTTGTAAACACCAGTTCGCGAAAACAATGTAAAAGTGATCGAATACTGTTAATTATTTTGCTAATCGTTTTAACATAAAAAAAAAATGACAACTGACATTTGTAAATAAAACAAAAATAAATATTTTGCAATATAACAAGTAGTTGTTTAATAAATTTTAATACCATGTACATACTTCATAAGCAATTACTTTGTAATAAAAAAAAAACATTTTATTCGTTAATAACCTGACGTAATACATAAGAGAGCAAACACTTATAAAATAGTAAAATTAAACTTTTTTTATTTAAGCTTATTTGATATTAAATAAATTATATTATTTCATAGTAAACATTAAGGTAATTTGAAATTAAACTAATCTTACGAAACGCTCGCTTCACTAATCTTAAATTCAAATACATTTTTTTTGAACGATACAAGATTTATTTTAAAGTCACATATCTAAAGATAAGTGTACAATGTTCCTTTAATCCTACTTCAAAACTTTCTTAAAGATAATCACTTTTCTCTTCATTTACATTCTATCGACAGGTTTGTTTCATGTGACACTTCTCTTTTCACCGTAATGACCCACGAAACGCCACTTAACGCGCAGTGGAAGAGGAAGAGGCGGAGTATCAAATTACGCGGAGCCGCCTCATCGCTGTCGAGATATCCATGTAGAATAAATAAGAAGAGATTTCGATTAAATATTTAATTCGACGACTTTTGTATGTACTACATTGAATTATGATAATGAAAAATAAAAAGTATTTCATCATTATTGAAAAAATATTATTTATATTCGGGCTGTCTAAAAACAAAACAAAAAAATTTGATGCTTATCGACGGACATTATAGTCCTTAAAATTATTTTTAATTAAACGTTCTTTAAAAAAGTGGATTGTAATAATCACAAGCATACTCAATATCGCATCAATTACAACTTATTTTAAAAATTACTTTGTATTAAAATAAAGAAATCTTTTTTAATTTAACAGCAGAAAATTTTACATTTTTCTAAACAAATTCCTTTCACTAAGAAACCTATTCACGAACCGATATGGTTCTCCTATCAATTGGAGATAACGATACCTTTGTCGTGAAGGAGGCCGCAATATTACGGAAAGGAACGATTCTCTGCGGTGCTGCTATCGAAAGTGTGAAAGTGTAGAGGGGGTACGATATTAAAATAAAGAAATCTTTTTTTAATTTAACAGCAGAAAATTTTACATTTTTCTAAACAAATTCCTTTCACTAAGAAACCTATTCACGAACCGATATGGTGCTCCTATCAATTGGAGATAACGATACCTTTGTCGTGAAGGAGGCCGCAATATTTTGTCGTGAAGGAGGCCGCAATATTACGTTAAAATTACCTTTTTCCCCCATAACTCCTAAATCATAATTTTCACAACCTCGTTAAAAAATTATTATCATCCACATGATCTCGTCGCAAATCGTGGAAAATAGGTAGCAGGCAGCCGCCGCATTGTCAGCGCTTGATAGGACGAGTATCAAATTACGCGGAGCCGTCTCATCGTAGTCGAGTTATCCATGTAGAATAAATAATAAGACAGCTTCAGAATATAACATTAAAGATTTCGGAGAAGTAAAATCAATTCTCGGAATAAAAGTCAGTCGAGAAAAAGATAACATATATTTCGATCAGAAAAAATTATATACTGAGGTTACCTATATGAATTGCTGTAATTTGTACCTCTTTTTATTCAGATTCAATTAAATATTTTAATTCAACGACTTTTGTATGTACTACATTGATTTATGGTAATGAAAAATAAAAATTATTTAATCATCATTATTGAAAAATATTATTTAAAAAAATATCTTCATTTACCTTTTTTTCCCACGGCATGCCATTTTTTCCCACGGCACGCCATTTTTTCCCACGGTACGCCATTTTTTCCCACGGTACGCCACATAAAAAACTAAGGTAAAATCCCCCCTTCCCCGCGGGCCGTCGAGCGAAAACCCCTGCCCCCGCGGTCTCCCCATCCATCGTTCGCGTCGGACCCCTGCCCCCGCGGTCACCTCATCCATCGTTCGCATCGGACCCCCCACCCCGCGGTCAACGAGGCCATCGTTCGCGCCGGGCCCCTCTCCCCGCGTGACGTCATTCCCGGGCGCGGCTGACCCCCCACCCCGCGTGACGTCATGGGGCTGACCCCCCTCCCCGCGTGACGTCACCCCCCACCGCGCGGCAGACCCCCCTCCCCGCGTGACGTCATTCCCCCGCGCGGCAGACCCCCCTCCCCGCGTGACGTCATTCCCCCCGCGCGGCAGACCCCCCTGCACCTCACCCCCCCTCAGAGGACCTGAGTTAGAATCCCCCTATATTACCTACT
>JAOPTO010001318.1:0-111892 GCA_033822845.1 Tetrapedia diversipes
GAAGAAGATTGTTACTAATATGTTTAAAATTATTAAGGTTTTGTAACACGAAAATTTGCTGGTCAATGGAGTGATCAAAAAGTTTATTTTGAAAGTGGCCTAACTCCATTCTTGGTAAGAAAATGCATATTATTCACTTAATAATTGCCACTATTTTAATAGGAACTATAAATTTAACACCCTTAGATACACTTAAGCAGTATGACTCATTAGTATCCTATACGTATATTTTTAAATTCATTGAAACGCAAACCCTTAAATATTTCGATTTGAAGATAAATGGAGTTAGGCCACTTTCAAAATAAACGGCTCATTTGTTTTATATATCTTGGTAACTGTACCATATTTTGATTTGATATCTTGCGCCATTTTAGTAGAAAACTTCACAGAAACATGCATTTCTGAAATGGTTGCGCTGGGATGAGTTGTCGTGTACACGTTTTCCACCGTCAGTATTAGTGTAGTTAAACTCGTACGTCGCACGCCGAATTAACTTTGTGCGATTAATTATGTATAAGTGGACTGTATAATAATTATAATGCCGGTGTAGTGACTAGAAACACTTGATACTTTATTCTCGATACATTGCAAGTAACTTTATATTAAATGTTTGTATGGTATATGGTGGCTATTGCAACTCGAAAAAATGGTACGTTTTAAATGAATGATCGACTAAAAAGGCTAGTTTTTCACCTGCCAAGCACTAACCCTTTGCGGACGAGTGTCGGATATATCCGCCCAACTCTGGCGCTGCGACTGGCATTTGTCTGTCGTAAACGACACGTATAAGATATGCATGGGTATACTAGCCTAAGAAGTCAAGTTGGCCTAAATTTGTTTGTTTATGATTTTGTTAGATTTTATGAAAAGCTTATTTAAATACAGCTCTAGTTTTTATAACACAAATGTGCGACGTAACTATTTTCTTTACTGCTCCGTCCGCAAAGGGCTAATATATACATGCCCTTGGCTGGGCGGGCACCACTCCAAGGACAAGATGATTCGTCGGTCATCCTTGGAGTGGGAAGGTACAGCCCACACAAGGGGTGGTTTCGGAGTGTACCTGATAAAATCCTAGACCTCAAGGGGTCACCTAAAAGTCTCGTTATTTAAAAATACATTATCATGGTATGTAATAAAGTCTGATAGCCCGGCGCTGAGGAACCGTCATTATCAAAATTGTCGTTTAAATATCTGTGAACATAACGGTCAGGTAAATTTCGCTTACTAACGGTTCCTAATCATCATTTCAATCAAAAAAAGTTCGCAACGCGACATAAATCCCCGGAATCGCTAATAAATTCTAATGTATCTTGAGAGGGGACAACGGAGTGCAAAGGGTTAAAGCCCTTATCATGAAACAGACTATGTGTTAACAAAACGATCCATAGAATTTCTATTCTGATAGCTGATATAAATAAACGCAAAAAAAAAAAATAGTGATGTACAATTTTTGGAACTCAACTGCTGCTACAATCGATTTTTATGAATTGGTGATACTCGAAACATATGTTCGTCGTATCTTGCGTTGTATTCATCGTCTATAAAGCGTATCCTTTTATATTCGAAGCAGGCAGTTGCGTTTCTATGCAAATTTATACAAATTTATGGGAAAGAAGTTCCATTCTAATGAAAGAGCGCGGAACGAAGAGGGAGGTACGGCAGTAATAAAGCTGATGAGAACGAAGAAAAATAGAATCACTAACACGTAAGAAGAAACAAGAGATTAAGCGCGGATGGTAAGGCAAAATTAAACGAAGCGGTTAATTAGTAACTCGGCCGGCAAAAAAACGAAGGTCGGGTACGGGGGAAAAACGGGAATGAAAATGAAACGGAGGGAGGTAGCTTAAGATTAAGGCAATAACGATGAGGAAGCGCGAAGGTAAGCGGAATAAAGAGAAGGGAAGAGCAACAGAAGCTGGCGAGCAAAGGGACCGGTGCGAAGGAAAAAGACCGGAAACGAAGAAATTGTTGGGGAAAAATTTCAGAAAAATGACAACACGAAAAACCAAGAGAGATTTTGTTCGAAGAAACAGCGAGCTTTTTTGGGGGGAAAAAGCGAAAATTAAAGGAAAGCGGTCGACGAAACCGCGGGAACCGGAAATACAAGTCTGAGCGAGCGCGTGAAACTAGAGTAAAGAAGAAAAAATATATTTGAATCAAAAATTAACTTTGTAACCTTACAAAAATAACGCGCACTTCGCATTCAAAGCGTTGATTACGTATTTTTAAAATTCCTCCAAACTGCTGAAAAAGTTGAAGGTGATTTCGAATGTACAATAGCAGACAAAAGTTTAAGACGACAGGACAATATAAAACATAATTTTCTTAGTAGAACACTGCTCGTTGATTAGCATAAAACACGAATTTTATTTGTACTGTTACTTCTTATTAACCTTTTGCACTCGAGAGGTGACTGTTAGTCATCTGATGATACTAACTTCAACAATTTTCAAATTCAAAATATTTACTAAAATTCGCTTATATTAAACGGCATTTAGTTCAGTTAAGTCATATATTAAAATTGACATATATGACTATTTAACCTCTGAGTCTGACTAATGAACAAAGTAACTAAAGTCTGAAAATTTGCGTAACTATCATTTGGTGACTCACAGTCACCTCTCGAGCGCAAAGGGTTAATTAACACGTTCCTGGCCACGTGTACCACCGGTGGTACACGCAGTCATATTTATTTAATGCGCTGAAAGCATATATTTTATTACAAATATTATTCTGTAAACTATATTTCTACCTAAAAAATGAAGCATTATACAAGATACAGTATAGAGCAAAACACATAAGTTTATTTAATTATTATTTTTTTGATGGTGCATTTAGTCAAAATATCAAATGGCCTAATTTGGTATAATAATTAGACTGCAGATTTCCATGAATTTATGGAAAGTGACCCAGTAATATCTAAGCTATCTCAAATATTTAAAATGTCTCAAGTATAACACCCGTTACACAGCTTAAAAGCTGAGATAAATCTCTGTTCAATTCCTCAACTTTTACTAACCAGTGCTATCATCTTCATATCGTGGTCTGGAACTTTTCAGACAGCCCTCGTATTTTTAAAATTCCTCCATGCTGCTGAAAAAATTGAAGGTGATTTCGAATGTACAATAGCGGACAAAAGTTTAAGACGACAGGACAATATGAAACATAATTTTCTTAGTAGAACACTGCTCGTTGATTAGCATAAAATACGAATTTTATTTGTACTGTTATTTCTTATTAATTGATTAATTTGCTTTGGTGTAACAATTAGATTGCAAATTTTCATGAATTTATGGAAAGTGACTCAGTAATATCTAAGCTATCTCAAATATTTAAAATGTCTCAAGTATAACACCCGTTACACAGCTTAGAAGCTGAGATAAATCTCTGTTCAAGTTTCATTTCTTCAGCTTGCAAATCTTTAACGACTTTTCTTTCTGACGAAAAGAATTTTATTTTCTGCGACAAGGATTGAAATGCTAAATGTTAGGCATTTTATTCGGTGCCTCTCACGGTCGTCAGATTGATACATCTTTGTGTGGCACAGGATAACCTCGCGAGGATGCTATGGGAAGCTTGTTATACAGTCACGAATTTAATCTTCTCTTTCGACTATGTTTGTATGCCCGTGAGCACAGTGTGTACGTAACGCGTGCCGGTGTACCTGTGCGAGTGTGTACGTAGGATGTGTCTCAATAAGTGGATGGATTTTCTGCTGAGATTGCGAGCTGAATCGTATAAGATGAACCGGGGAGTTCCTTGGTGTAGTTAATTAATTATATAGAGCTCAGGCTATTACGAGGAGATCCAGTAATTTATGAGAATTGGAATTTAGAGAGTGAAACCGTAAAATGTGACGTGTATAGGGTACCAGAATATATAGTTCACCGATTTATTCTATTCTTACGTGTCGCGCGATACTATCTACTTTGAAAATAAAATATTCAAGGATAAGAGAGGCTTATAAAGATATGCAATATTGGTATTTTCAGAGCGTGTAGGCATTGTTCGGAGCTTCGACAGATATCAGCTTCAATATCGGATGGATAGAATATATGTTATACAAACATAAGCAAAGCATACATGTTCTATTATCCTATTGATCCGTTCAGAATTAGAACTTTAATTATTAAAATTATTCATTTCTTTCGTATATTTGAATTAACTTCAGTTATTAATTTAAAACACATCTTTCTTACAAATACTGTTGACACTACGCGTGAAGCCGTGTCAATTACAAAATCAAAGTTCGCAAGATTAACCCCTTAATACACGGATTTTTTGAAAAAAACTGGCCAAAAGAAATCAATTTTTTTTTTTTAATGTAAAAAAAAACAATTTAGAACGTTGTCTTGGCAAGAAAATTAAAAAACTACGAAAATAATCAAAATTTTATTGTCACTTGAGTTAACTCGGACGTGCACGTTAAGGGGTTAATTAACAGCACAAGTAGCATCAAACTATTTAGTAAATTTACATTTTCTTTCAACGTGAATCTGTTTCAGCAAACTCGTCGCTGATCCATTAGCTTTTCAGTTGTTTTCGCCATATTTTTTAAGAAGCAAAACATGCAGTTGCATCGCACAGCTGCAACACTGTCCGCTGGAACGCGTTATTCTTCCCGCGTAATATACGGGTAGAAATGCTTGCTCAGAAGTATCGTAGAGAGGCTACTGAAAACAAGGCTGAGGAATTTACGCGAGCGCCGTATTCGTTATAATGAGTTAAAAAATATGTGATTAATAGAGAGGAACTATATGTGGAACTATTAGGTTGAATTATAAGTAACGTCCGTTTTACCATCAGACATTTATTTTGTTTTCATTAAATAACAAAATTATATTAATTTATTATGTATTCACCATTAATATATATAACCTTCTCCCATCTTCTTGGCAGTTTATCAATTCCTTCCTTATAAAATGTGATGGTTTTGACTGGAAGAAATTTTTGACAGCCTGCCTGACTTGCTCTTCAGAATTAAAGGTTTTTCCATTCAAAAAGTTTTATAAAGAACAGAAAATGTGGTAGTCTGTTGGGACAAGATCCGGGGAGTAAGATGGATGTGGTAAAACAGACCATCCAAGCTGAAGAATTTTTTCTTGAGTCACCCTTGCTGTATGTGGTCACGCATTGTCGTGTAAAAGAATGACGTTTTTGCGATTGACGAGTGCAGGACGCTTTTCATGGAGTTTCTCTTGCACTTTTTGCAACTGCTGAACGTATCTATCTGCAGTAATCGTTAAATTTGACTTCAACAACTCGTGGTGAATTATTCCTTGACAATCCCACCATACACACAATAAAATCTTTCGCCATGGATATTTGCTTTCGGATCTGATAGGGGTGGTTGATCCTTATCAAGCCACTGTCTTTTGTGGACTATATCCTCATAGGTAACCCATTTTTCATCGCCTGTTACAATCCTGTGTAAAAAAGGCTTAATTTTTACCCGTGAGAGCAGACTTGTGGCGATTGACATGCGATCTTCTTTATTCTGTTCACTGAGATTGTGAGCTACCCGTACTCCTAACTTGCTGACTTTCCCTAATTTCTCCAGGTGACGGTTAACAGTTGATTGTGATGTATTCAATCTTTCTGCTATACCTCTTATTGATTGACGTGGATTTTGCTCCAATATTGCTTTTAAAAGGTTGTCGTCAAAATCGGAAGGACGTCCCGCCCTCGGTTCGTCTTTTAAGGTCGTATCTCCAGAACGGAATTTTATAAACCAATTTCTAACTGCCCGATCAGTTATTAGTCTTCACCATATACGCTGCATATCTTTTCAGCTGTCGCCTTAGCACTATTGCCTTGTTTAAATTCCCAATGCATTACATGACGTATATGTACTTTTTGACTCTCCATTTCAGAGATTAAAAAGAACAGTTTAACGTAACGTGTATCAAACAAAACAGTTCATAAAAGACTAACTAAAGCCTCGTCTATATAATGAAAACAAAAACTTCTTGTCATGGTAACTTATAGCGGGTAGATACGAACAATAGATTCTATTTAGTTGCATCAGAAGTTACCTATGACTCGACCTAATAGAAAGCAGTTCTTTATTTTCAGTTCTGCACGAAACAGCAGTGCATACACGTCTATGTTTGTAATACAGAGTGTCCCAGGTTTTAATGTTCAAACAATTGTTAGTGTATTCTATGGCACAAAATAAGAAAAAAATGTTATGTAAACATAGGTCATATAGAACTTTATTAAGAAGTTGTAACAAAAATTCAATGTAGTAGCACGGAAGGAATTTTGCGAATATCTCGGAAACTAAGGCCCAGCGACGGTTATATGTGTAGGAAAAAGTTGTTCAGGATACTCTCTTCTATAACATATTTCAGAATCATTAAAATCGGAGTTGAGGCCCCTAAAGTAAATAATTACCTATTTCTTAGCATTTAAACGTGGTCGCTTGAATCTATTCACACGCCAGCCCTCGTTGCGATCCTCGCAAACTATTATTGGCGAAAATTCGTTTCAATGTTTGCTGACCTCAGATAGTAAACATAGCTTACATAAACACACTGAAAAACACAATACCGTTGATCTATCGAAGCCAATACTCGCAATAACAGCAAGTTGATTACTATTCCTATTCTGAATTTTTGTTATAACTTCTTAATAGAGCTCTATATGACCTATATTTACATAACATTTTTTTTCTTACTTTGTGCCATGGAATACACTGATAAAGTTTGAACATTAAAACCTGGGACACCCTGTATAAAGACGGCACGGTAGAACTTGAATATTAATTTGTTTGTTAATTAGAACCACTTTGAGCCGTGGTACAACTTTCTATGTTGATTGCTTTATTAATTCGTTGTTTGTTCTGAAATAACAATTATGAAATTCAATTTCCTGAATCGAATAAATTATTTCTATCGATAGAATAATTATGTTTATTTACATTATTTTAGAAAGTATCTAATAAATTTAATAACCGATAATTAATCAATTTATTGCGATCTAGTAAATTTAATTACTGATACTTGTGTATTTTGACCAAGTAATTTATCGTTTCCGGTTAACAATCTAAACATTACGAATTGTTAATGTTGTTTACGAAGCTGTTGAAATTCTCTACCCGCCGTTGTTTTCTTTAGCGGTCGCGTTTACGGTGCTGCAGAAACGCTGCGACTCAAACCTCGGTCACGTTACTGCGACCAATCAGCAGTTTTTCGAAAACTCGAGCATTCTGGGCCGTAAAGTTGGATTCGCGAGTTTTCGCGATGGAAGCTCGCAGGCTTTGCCGCCTGAAATCCATCCCGACCGCAGTTCGAAACCGTAGAATTTACCTCATTAAATATTTTCTACCTGTCCGACCAAAGGAAACTGCAATACAAAAAGACTCCGTGAAACGTTTAAATTATTAGATGTACAAGTTAATCTGAGTATTTTTTTTGGTAGGTTTAGAGTTTATTTAACCCTTTGCGGACGAGTGTCGGATATATCCGCCCAACTCTCGCGCTGCGGATGGCGTTTGTCTGTCGTAAACGACACGTATAAGATACGCATGAGTATACTAGCCTAAGAAGTCAAGTTGGCCTAAATTTGTTTGTTTATGATTTTGTTAGATTTTATGAAAAACTTATTTAAATGCAGCTTTAGTTTTTATAACACAAACGCGCGACGTAACTATTTTCTTTACTGCTCCGTCCGCAAAGGGTTAAATGTTTATGCCCAAAGGTTAGTGGATGAAGCGATCTCCCTCACTTTCTATAACCTTTGCCCATCTTTCGGTCAGCGGATACCTAATTTGAAGAAACTAGACTATTTTATTTCGATGAACTGATCTAAAAAAGTGATTGCAATTCCTCATTCTTGAATCGTTGCGATTGTCCAGGTCGTTTTTTATCCTGGAAATCGGAATTTCCTTCCCGGAACCTTCGGTATCAGTGTTTGCAGATGGAATGAGACACAACATTCTTACCAAGAGCATCACAGATCATCTCTGCAGCTTTAGCAGCGTTTCTTTTTTAACTGAAGTGCGAAGAGCACACAATGAAAACTGTTGTTTACCAAAATCACGTTGACTGAATCAAGCAGTCTTCTAATCTTTTGGAAAGCTAGATGTCTACATTATAAGATTTCAAAAATACCGTTATGATATTCACATTGGAAATAGCCTTTATCATCATCGAAAAACGAAAGACTAAAATTAACTTGTACACCTAATATTTCGTCCTCATTGGAATACAACAGTAGCAGTCGCTTCAGTCCTTTTTTGTTAGTAACTTCTTTAGAATAAATATACGTTTTCTGAGCACATTAGTTGTTTATTCTTTTTTCCTAAGGATGTGATTGTGTGGAGGGAGATAAAAGACAGATGGTACTCTATATGGCCCTCTATACATATACACTGAGGAGCATAACTGTCGGATTTGGGAAAAAGCATTATTTAATTTGTACCTCCCCACCTAAAGGTGTGACGGTCGGGGGCAGGTAATTTTCGGACCGACCCCCGACCCTAGGAGTGTAAGGACAACCAGTAAAGAATAAAGGTAGTCATTCAGAGGAATTTATAGAAAGCGGACCTCGAGTTATTCTTATTTAATCCAAGTACCCTTGCTGCCCATCCCTAACACACGTAGCCTTTAGCGCATCTCCGCGACTTTTAGTTGTTTCAATTCAACAATAACTATACAACACTTTCATCTGTTCAACAACCTTTGAAATATCGTCGTACCATTTTCAGTCACCGTGTCCGAAAATTCATACGTTGCTCGTTTTCGAACGATACAGCCGCCGCGACACGGTCGACGTTCAGAGTCGTTCGGGGAAACAAATCAAACGGATTGCCCCGGGGAACCGGTCACCGAAGGCGACTCCGGGAACCTTCGTTCCGACTAATAAAACAGGGACGAGCATCCGCGTCCCAGGTACACGCGCTTAAACACGGCCGTTCCGCTCGAATTTACCAACGCGCGGCGGCGGTACACCGAAAACCGCTTTATAGCGCGGTTGGGTATCGCTGTCGGATCCAAGAACGCTTTTACTACTTGCAGCGGAGGGTGTCGTTCACGGGCCAGCCAGCATGAACGGAGCGGGACTCTCCCCGTAGCTTTGAGAACGGTCTACGATCTACACCGCCGTTCAAAAGTTTCCGTACGAGCGCCGGTGGAAAGGTTTACCTTAATTTTCCACTCCCTTTGCAGTGCTTCTCTTGGCTTGGCTAGGGGATCGGACTGCGAGAATGAGGCTGGGAATATTTCCTTTGGAGTGTGTGTAACCCTTTACGCTCGAGAGACGACTGTTAGTCGCCAAATCATGAATTTTTAGACTTTAGTTTGCTTGTTTATTAGTCAGACCCCCGGGGTTGAATAGTCGTATATGTAAATTTTAGTATACGATTTAATTAATCCTTTTAGTGCCAGCGGGTCAATAGATTGGCCGATTCGCAGAAACCGAAAATTTATACCCAAAACTGCTTACTGAAAATTTGCTGTAGGCGTAACGAAATATTTTCGACATAGCCCTTTCCTCACTGTTGATTACGGGGGAAAAAAGTTCCAACGTTCGGGATTTTGTTCCTTTTAAAGCGCGTGTTAGCGCAGAATCGTTTTCAAGGCATCTGTGAGGCGAGTCGGCTCACAGAATGCCATGTATCAAGAATTTTCTAGACTGCTGTCAACGAAGGAAAATTTGAATAAAGGCGGCAAAGTTCAGCCAGAGGTGGTAACGAAGAGACGGTTGATATTATAAAAAGAAAAAAGGAACAGAAATAAATGTAACGTCGAAGAGGTCAGACGTGTTGTCTTACTCTTGAGTTTTATTTTAATTTTAATAATCAGACGTGTTGTCTTACTCTTGAGTTTTATTTTAATTTTAATAGTCAGACGTGTTTTCTTATTCTTGAGTTTTATTTTAATTTTAATAGTCAGACGTGTTGTCTTATTCTTGAGTTTTATTTTAATTTTAATACGCGCATATAAAATCGGCCCGTGGCATTCTTCGCATGTACTCCGTAAACTTTAGTGCCTGGCACTAAAAGGGTTAAATTAAATGGAGTTTAACATAAGCGTCTGAGATACGAACGAAAGAAAAAATAGTTGCGCTAACCACATCTCTCACGACACGATTTCTGGCGTAGCCATGCTGGCTTCGTTGTATTCCAACATTAGCAAAAAGCAACTTCTATACATGTCTGTGGGCCTGTAACAAATCGCACCCTTCCACGGAACTTCTTGCAGTATTTCACAATTAACGTGTAACCCCAGTGTTCCACGAAACGCCGGTTAAGAGCCACTTGTCTAGAATATAGAATAGAAATCCAGCGAAGTTCCCTGCTCGCCAGAAAACGTAATCCAACGCGAGGGGCCGGGAGCTGGAGTTCTGGGCGTCGGTTCCTCCGATTGAAAACGCGACTCGGAGGGTCGAGGATGATACGATTGAGAAGGTGGATAAAGTGGCGTGGCTGGCCGGGGTTATGCTAAACCGAGCGAGCGGAACGATTCCGGTCACGAACGGTGTGCGTTCGCGGTTCCTGGACACGCCGGCAGCTAGTGCATCGCTCGACCGTTTCCCCGCTGCGAAAATTGAGTTTAAGCGAAACTTACTTCGCAGTTCCGGGGGATTTCTGGGCTCCTTCGAGCCAAGGGGTGGCGAACAGGACGATTGGTTGCAGCTACGGTGGCCCGTAGACTTTAAGGGCAGCAGTGGGAAGGGAGGATCGCGAGGGAAAGTTTGCTCACTCGCTTTATTTTTCTCTCGTCAAACGAATACCACTCTCTCTCTCTCTCTCTCTCTGCCCCATTATCTCATTCTCTCTCTCTCCCCCCATTATCTCATTCTCTCCCCCTCTGTCTCCCATTATCTCATTCTTACCCTTTCTCTCTCTCTCAATCCCATTATCTGATTCTCTCCCTCTCCATTATCCCATTCTCTCCCCCTCTCTCTCCCATTATCTCATTCTCTCTCTCTCCCCCCATTATCTCATTCTCTCCCCCTCTGTCTCCCATTATCTCATTCTTACCCTTTCTCTCTCTCTCTATCCCATTATCTGTCTCCCATTATCTCATTCTTACCCTTTCTCTCATCCCATTATCTGATTCTCTCCCTCTCCATTATCCCATTCTCTGCCTCTCTCTCTCCCATTATCTCATCCCCCCTCTCCCCCATTATCTTATTCTCTCCATCTCTCTCTCCCCCATTATCTCATTCTCTCCCCCCTCTCTCCTATTATCTCATTCTCTCCCCCTCTCTCCTATTATCTCATTCTTCTCTCCCTTTCTCTCTCTCCCCCCATTATCTGATTTTCTCCCTCTTTCTCTGCCATTATCTCACTCTCTCCCTCTCTCACACACACTCCCTCTTTCATTCTCTCTCTCTCTCTTGTTCTCCCGCTCTCTCTTATCCGATTCCGATTCTTGCCCAAGAGCTGCAATCGTAGCTGGCGGGAACAGGGCGCCTTCGGTCCTTCGGTAATTCCATTACGACGGCAAACTTGGCGAAACGCGATCGTTCGCAGTCGATCAGCGCGATCTTGCTTATCGCTCGGGCCCAGGACCGTCTCCCACGGGTCCGAACAAGTTCAACAGTTTGGGAGCAGGGCTTTTACAGCGGACGGCGTGTCCCGAGACACTTTAACGGCGGTCGCTAGTTGGGGGAGAAAGAGGTTCGGCCGCATGATTTTCAAACGAACCTTACAAACTGCTTCTGCAAATCCCTAAATCCTGAACGGTTGACCTTGGTATCGAACGACCGTTAAATGCTTTTCGACGTCGCCAACCTCGCCAAGAGTTGCCTGAATGATCGTGGTCTGGATGGCTCGGTGAGTTCGATCTTGGGTTCGTTTCCTTTGTCTAGGCAATTCAAACGGCCGTCATCCTAAACCTTTATCGCGCAATCGCATCCCTACGTCCCGTTGTTTCCAGTAACTACAGGCACACAAGGTGAATCACACTTTTCCAGGTCGAAATCACGCGTTCTAGGGAAGAACGCGCGATCTATCCGAAGTATTAGGAAATTTATCGGCGAAAGGGCGGAGCATCGCTGCTAGGCAGCCGGATGATTAATCGCGCGGTGCTTCCCCGCTTCGACATCGGTTTTCGGTGCACGTTCCTCCGCGGGCTTTAGCCCCTGCGAAAGGCGGCACACGATTATCCGCGCATCGAGGGGACGCGTGCGAGGCGTATCCGGAAAGATACACACAACGCGTACCAGCGTTGACAGCGGGACCCGTCCTCTCCCCTCTCCGTCCCTCGAATAAAAGCAAATCCCCTTTTCCCCCCTAGATCCGATCGCAAATTCAGGCACGTACCTATCCTGCACCAGCGTGGTGGCGCCCCCCCCAGCCTCGGGGCTGATCCTCGCGCTGTGACGCTCGTAATCGAGCGGAATTTGCAATTACATCGCCTATAATGCGGCCGCGTTACAATATCCCGTAACGCATAACGATACGGTTATGTTTCCGCGTTTGCCGCGTCCCGCGGGCGTTTTTGGCCCGTTACCTGACGCCATTGCGGTCTTGTATTATCGGCCAACCCCCCGGCGCCAGGGAAAGCCCCGCTGTAAGCCGGCCCCGTGAATAGATTTAATAGAAAGCCGCCGCTCAGAGCTATTCGTTCGTGCAGCCCTCGCTGAACATCGCCCGGCGCGTTCAACCTGGCTCAAGCGATAACGGGCTGACAAACTTTATTTTCCGGCTCGGATCGCTCCAGCTATGACGACGGAAAGGCGGGACTGCTGCGGGATATTCGGGAATTTAGAATGTGTTCGGTTAGCGGGGTATTTGCAGCTTACGTTACGAGCGGCGCGTCTGCTGCTTTTTAGGATTCGATTTGATATACGGGGGTTAGGTTCAGGTTAGGTTCGGGGGAAGTACTGGACGTGTTCTTATAGAGTTCTCGGTGCTTCTCCAATCGCGATAGATGGCCATCGTGGAGGTTTTAATGGGTAAAAATCCCACATAACCTAGTTGTCCCCCCTCAAGGTGGTTGGGTATCTTTTGGAAGATTTCCTCCACGCGGAAGAAAAAAATGGTTCAGGTCAGGTTCAGGTTAGGTCTTCCCGGTGTCTGGAAGTATTCTTTCAGAGTTCCCGGTGCTCCCCCATTTCGCTGTTGTAGGTCACCGTGTAGGTCTTCCCGGTGCTTCCCCAATCGCGGTAGATGGCCACCGTGGAGATTTTAATGGGTAAAAATCCCACATAACCTAGCTGCCCCCCCTTAGAGTGGTTGGATATCTTTGGAAAATTTCCTCCATGCGAAAAAAAGAGGTTCAGATTAAGTTCAGCTTAGGTTCCAGGGAAAGCAGCTGCCCTAGGTGAAGACCCGGAGCGGCCTTGCACTGCTTCCTCCGGATGCGGATGGCGTCGTATTGTGGCTGTACGGCACCAGGTAGCTTAGCTTAGTCACTAGGTTAAGTATAAATTGTAGTTAAATGTAACTAGGCTTAAGATTTTATATGAACAAAGTTTTAGCCAGGATAAGTTTTGTGGGGGACACCGATTGCCCCCACTAGATAGGATCTTCCTTGTGAGACATAGCGCGGGGGAAGTACTGGACGTGTTCTTATAGAGTTCCCGGTGCTTCCCCAATCGCGGTAGATGGCTACCTTAGAGGTTTTAGTGGGTAAGAATTCCACATAACCCGGCTGCCCCCCCCCCCCCTTAAGGTGGTTGGGTATCTTTCGAAAGATTTCCTCCACGCGAAAAAAAAAATATAAAAAAGGTTCAGGTTAGGTTCAGGGTAATAGTCGCGGAGGGGGTGAAAGTTTCGTAGAAGCTTGAGGAATCTTTTATAGCTTCGATTCTTTGAATCGTTTAGACTTCGGAAGCGTCGTAATCGGCTTGATTTATCGATTTCTTGACGACGATAAAAGTCAATAAACGAACAATTGTAGGCAATTTACGGATCGCTAGGTCGATTGATAGGAGGGAGCGGCTGGAATTAATAATAAATGCCGATTGCCATTCCTCTTTTTAGGCGGCCCGCCGACACATCTTCAAGGTGTCGCCGCGTTTTCTTCTCGGCGCCACTTCAATCAACGCTTGCGTTTGTAAGAATAAAGGGTCGCCGCCGTAAACCTGATTACCGAAGAAAATGCGGACAGCAGATATCCTAGATGCAAAAGCGTCACGCGTGGGGACATCGAAGGCATGTATTTTTCTTGAAGGTCCTGATCGGCAAAGATAGGAACCGCCTATCAGGCCAGAGGCAAATAAATAGGAAGCCTCGCGAGAGGTATCAGGTCTGTGGCGACCTTCCTACACTCGCCATTAGAAGGGACCAAGCGAGCATCTTTCTTGCAAGTGCTCGAGCCGGGCCACGGTTCCTATATATACGAGTTCTGACCTGTCCCTTCCTATCCCTGTGTCTAAGGCAGGGGCCTGCTAGGTAAGTCTTACTGATGAGTCCACGCAGGTCCCGGACGATACACCCCTTCCCATTCCTTTTCCTTCTCGCTCACTCTCCATAACAGCCACAGGTCTTAATCGTTCGTTGTTAGAAATCGTAGTATCAATCGTCGTCGTTGTTTAGCTTGTTGTCATAATTGTCGTTGTAATAGTTGCGGTCTTGGAAAGAATTCTGAAAGTAGTTTATCTATAAAACCCGTCGGCCAATAAAATAATCCATCCTACAAATTATTAGTACCATATTGCAAGAGGTTAAAACAGAAAACGAAGACTCGACGAAATACTCGAATGAGGTACTTCAACTTGTGATATTGGAATCAAAAGAAGGAATATTGTAATAATAAAGAAAAGGAGCTTGAAACAAACTATCTGGAACACCTCGCGTTATTTATACCCACAACTTACAGTAAGGATTCTCACGCAGCTCGCGACAGATTAACCAATAAAACAACGCGAAAACTAGAACTGGAGCAACGAGAGAACGACACGTACGTACGGTATACCCTACTTTATTTCCTTTTTTCCCCCATCACGAGTCAACGTAACAAAGTTGCCCGGCAAACGTTCAGCCCCCCGCGCGAAATCTCATCAGCGATTCCCGTTGCCTCGTCCGGCCAGCAACGGCGAACGCTTTCAAAGCACCGGGCATAAACGAACCGCGCGACTTCTGTCGTTCGCGAGTTTCCTGCGGCCGGAACGGCCGAGTAACAGTAAAGATAACGACGTCAACGATTCCCGGGACGAACGACTCGCGATAAAAGTCTGGGCGACCGTTCTCCGCGGGTCTCCAGAACTTCGAACGACGTTGCTTTCGATGCACCGATGCTCGGCCGCGATGGATCAATCGTTAGGCTTCGGGCAGAGATCACGAGTAGGGTTACGATAGCGGACAAACGTTTAAGACGACAGGACAATGTAAAACATCATTCGATGTTTCGCAAATATTGTGTAGGATTATTTATTGGCCGAAAGATTGATACATAAACTGTTCCGACACTTCTTGTCGGACGTGTTGTTGCAATACACGACAACACTAATTCAATTGGGTGGATATAGACGAATGCGTCAAGCAGTTTAACAATTTCTTTAATAATAAATTGACAACAAAAATGTAACAAGAACGGATATACGTGTGATTGAAGAAGACTGAATGAATGAATGAATGAATGCGTTAGTTGAAGAAACAGGGGTTATATAGGGAAAGTGGAGAGGATGTGGTCGGAAGAGGTTCGGAGGTGTTTCGGAGGTGTGTTTTTGGAATGTGCAAGGATTGGATCGTTGGGTGCAGGATGGGGGTAGCGAGTGAACCGGAAGGATGAGTGGAAAGAGATATGCGGAAATGGATGGGGTGATGCATGGTGAAGAACCTAGGCAATAAAGTCATTAGGCCGGTCGACCTTTGATCATGCTGGCAAATTCAACGAGGAAAAAAAGTCGTACTGACATAATTTATGAGGAAGTTACGTCTGTTGGCCTTATGGGTTTATTGCGACTAGGTACGTGCCTAATCCTAGTTTTCGGAGCTTAAGTTTAGTGGTAGAGTTACGGGTGAGATTTTAACTAAATTTACAAGCATTATAAACTTAAATATTGTGATTGGTGCCACGTGTCGGGACCGGACATAAACTACTTTCAGAATTATTCCTAAGACCGCGTCTATGACGACGACGATTATAACAAGCTGATACGACGACTGATACAACGACTTCTATTATCACAGATCGATTCGAGGGACTTCCATTTCCTTTTCATCGAAGAAATTCCCTTGAAAGAATCATTCTGCCATAAACGGACACGAGTTGATTTCTCAAGCTACGCCATTATTTGCAGTTCCATTAGGCACCCTCGAACCGTTTCGTTCGCCAGCGCGGGAACCGAGGTGGCACGAACGCCTCGACTCCTCGAAGAAACCCGGCTTCTTCTCGACTTCAACCCGAGTTCGAACGTGGCCGAAGCTCACGTCTCACGAATTCGCGGCAGCAGTCGTGGATAGGGGGGGGGGAGGACAGAAGAGGGCAGAGGTTGGAGTCGCGTCTACTGTAGCAAAATACCGTATGCATTATGCATGGGGGCAACTCTGCGCTCGTGCCAAGTGTGCCCTCGTGACTGCGTGGCGACTGCATGTAATTTAATTTAACAGCATCATAAGAAACCCCAGCACCGGGCCCGAATTCGTTTGTTTCCGGTTGCACGCGCCCACCGCCATCAGCCTGTCTCGATATTTCGATCTACGAACACGCCTGCATTTTCGCTTGTCTCCTCTTTTTTTCTTAACCCTTTCGCTACGGACGGGTTCTCCGTCGCGATATTTCCACTGAACGGAGCGCCGCGACATCACTGCATGCCACGCGTTAACGTTTTCATAAAAGCTTAACAATATTCCTACCACGACCGGTCAAATGATCATTTTTAAAATTATGATTAGAATTTCATATACACAACCTAATTGAATCGCCTTTAACCCCTTGACTGGTCGTACCATACGGCAGGGATTGAGTTACGATGTGCGCCGAGGACGGCGAATTTTTGGTGTCAGAAAGCCAAACTGTGTGAAGCGCCTATAGGCGTTCTCAGTGTCAAAAAGTCAAACTGTGTCGAGCGCCTATAGGCGCTCTCAGTATCACAAACGCAAAATTTCTAAGCGCCTACAGGCGCCCACAGTAGTCAAGGGGTTAAAGCCTGTTAAACTATAAAATTAAATACTGTAGGAATGCGATCGAGCGGATGCGAGTTTGGGAAAGTCTGAAGAGTACTTGAGTTGGGCGATTGTCGTGCGAACGCAGAATGTTTGGGCTCGAATGTTTCTAAGGCGTGAAAGATGAAAACTTGAGAAAACAGTGCGATTGAGAAATTCTGGGTGGTCGTGACCGAATGCGTAGAGTGAGAAAGATTGACAATTAGAATGAAAGGAAACGAGTGTTTGGAAGAATATATGACGGGGAAAATGCGAGCGCGGGGGCAGAAAGTATCAGACGACGAACGTAGAAAGTATTAGACGACGAAGGGAGAAAGTATTGAACGTAGAAAGAGTGTTGAAGAAGCGAAGTAGCCAGCGTAGAGCGAAGGACTGTGTAGTTTGCGAAGCATAAGCGTAGTTTGCGAAGTATCAACGTAGTTTCCGTAGCATAAGCGTAGTTTGTTATTTTGTGTCTGTTTGTGTCGTTTTAGTTTTATTAAATACACGTATATTTATTATATTATTCACTCCTCTTTCTTTCTTTTTCTTTTCATTTGTAACCTTTACTATAAATTTTGGGGGCTCGTCCGGGATTCATTAGCCTATGAATTTTGGGGCTCGTCCGGGATAGTCCTTTCCTATAATAATAATAATAAACAGACATGACAATTGCCAGGGAAAAAATACTCAACAGTCACTATAATCGCTCGTCATATGTATTAAACAGTGTATACTGCGCGAATTGTAGCCGCCCGTAGTATGTAAGTGGCATTTTATGTAGAACGACTTTAGTCGCCCGTGGTATTGAAAGGGTTAATCTCTGCTTACCGAAAGCACCTTAATAAAACGGAAATTTGCTGAGATTCGATTGAACGCGCAGTGTAAACGTTAAGTCGCAGTTCAGGTGTAGCGGTGGCGAAGTAAAAATCGAGGACGGAAAGAATGGAGACGCGAAAAGGACAACAGGGGGAGCGGCTCGGGGTTAACGACATACCGACGCTGAAGTCTATTGGATTTGCAAACTTGCCGGAGTTTTCGTACGCGTCGCCATGCGCTCGAAATCTCGCCATACCTCGCTTCCTCGAGGCGAACGAGATTTCGATGAAGCGGGTAGGGGCGGAGTTGAAGTTGGAGGGTTGTAAAGGATTCCTAAGTAGAATAAGCTGTCCCTCTATCGCGAAAAGTAGGTCTCGCCTTCTCGCCCTTCCCCGTCATCTGCGCAAAGTCATCTTTAGGGATTACACAGCTTATACTTTAGTTATTTACGTTTTGGAGGATTAAAAATTGTTGAATTCTACAATCCTTCGACGATCTTTCGCAGACAGTATTTGGTAATTCAATAATCATAATTATCTGTAGTTACCTGTGTCGTGTACGCGTTTTCCACCGTCAGTATTGTAGAAAATAACAACAACATGACTATTCTAATCTATCTTAATTTATTTATTGTACATTTAGTCATTCTTATATACTAGGTTAGAAACAAAAAAATAATAAAGACCCTTTCTATACACGTGCGTAGCCTCAACTGCGCATCAACGGAGAACCGTCTAAGGGTTTCCCTCCTCATCGCACGAATGCAGATGTATCCTCTCAATAAGTATTAGTGTAGTTAAACTCGTACGTCGCACGCCGAATTAACTTTGTGCGACTAATTATGTATAAGTGGACTGTATAATAATAATAATGCCGGTGTAGTGACTAGAAACACTTGATACTTTATTCTCGATACATTGCAAGTAACTTTATATTAAATGTTTGTATGGTATATGGTGGCTGTTGCAACTCGAAAAAATGGTACGTTTTAAATGAATGATCGACTAAAAAGCTCGTTTTTCACCTGCCAAGCGCTAATATATGCATGCCCTTGGCTGGGCGGGCACCACTCCAAGGACAAGATGATTCGTCGGTCATCCTTGGAGTGGGAAGGTACAGTCCACACAAGGGGGTAGTTTCGGAGTGTACCTGATAAAATCCTAGACCCCAGGGGGTCACCTAAAACTCTCATTATTTAAAATACATTATCACGGCATGCAATAAAGTCTGATAGCCCGGCGCTAAGGAACCGTCATTATCAAAATCAAACCTGAAGGTTGTCCGTTGTCGTCAAACTATTATCCATAGTCACCGATATAACTATATTTATGTGAGAGTGCGATCGACTGGATACGATTCTAGAAAAGTGTGAAAAGAGTGCTTGTTACGTCCAAGTGACCGCAATTCTTGATGAATTTGATGGGGTCGTAAATCACATGTACACTCGTTCGCGACGTTGACCGTGGACGTTGGTTAACACTAGAACTACCAGACCAGTCAAAATGACCAGTTGGTGATTACTCATAGCAGCCTTATAAATTCACAGTTGTAAAGCTTCTAAAATTTACTATGATTTTCTACAAAAGGTATGAATAAAGATTTGTTTTCTAAGCATTCAGTATTTTTTCATGTAATCGTCAATTTGATTTTTTCCATGCAAATAAGTACACTTTAATCGCCGGTAGTTCTAGTGTTAAAGTAAAATTAATTACCTTAACCTAGTTGAAAATGTCTCTCGATTAAGACGCGTGATGTAAAAACGTGATTTGAATGTCGAACGAATGATTGATTGCGATTTTTTCTGATTTCTTACTTTCTTTCTTTCTTACAATAAATTCCGTTAAAAATAACTTATATACTACGCTTGAAATTATCACGCGCTACAGTGCAAATTATAGACGTCTGCGCGTAGAATAAGACACAGCGCAGACGTCGAACAATCGAATTACGATTACAGCTGTTCGACTGTTATCCCCGAATTGCATAGTGCATTCACGGAAGAGCTGTTTTCGCTATCGCTATTGTACGGCTCATATTCCAAGTCGTAAAACGGCGGAGCATCGAGATGCTGGAAGTAAAATACTGAAAGTTTGATCAGGAAACGAACGCCCCGCTTTTCCTCCGCGTAGACAGGAAAAACGATACGTTGCTCTGCATTCCGCTTTAAACGGGATACTGCGATGTTCGCTTCCGGTAAATTGTAGCTCAAACAATACTTGCACGAAGAGGACGTAAAACTAAGGTAACGTCGATAATACTTTACAAACGCTGCAGAGAACAAGAAAATACGAATTCGAACGCTTACACGCAAGAAATAATGATTTCTTTCAACGCATCATACATCTTTGAAAACAGTTTTAATTGCCCTTTGATGATTCGCTAAGCAATCATTCGATTATGAATTTTTGCTGTCATCAACTTTATGATACAGGAATATCACGATATTGTAGTATTATAGGAAAGGTTATAAATGAAAGAAAAGAAAAGAAAGAGGAGTGAATAAAATGATAAATATACGTGTATTTGATAAAACTGAAACGTCACAAACGAACACAAAATAACAAACTACGCTTATGCTTCGCAAACTACGTCTATGCTTCCTAAACTCTATTTATAAAATGCTTTTTACTAGATTAAAATAAGTTGTTTAGTTTCAAAGTTAAACATTTATAAACATTGGTAAGTAGAAAAAGTAGAAAAGTTAATAAGAGGAGAAAAGTTTATTCAAATAAAAGACCCTAAATTAGCTTAATATTTTAATGGCTATAAATTTGAAAAGAAACAAACTTGGATCTAAAAAGGTTATAAATACATAATTTGAGCAAGAAATTATAAAAATAAAAAAAAATCCTTGAGCTTTGTGCAGGCTCCAGACAACTGCGAACTTACCCCGTGCACTAATATTTGCCGGGGCAAGACCGGGGTAGTGCTTTTCTCGATAAATTTCAAACAATTAAAAGAATTTATTTATTTAACGTAAACTTTAAACAACGTTCTTAGTACTTACCAAAAATTCAGTGCACAAGACACAAATTTTGCTGCAAAATAACGATAGTTTGTTCGACAACTCTAGGTTAGATGAGAGCTTCATGAGTAACCGTACTTTTTAAAAGTCGAAAAAGCGGGAAAGGTTATTTATACTGGTAGAGACATCTGTGCCGATCGCTTCATAACAATCCAATACAAGCTTCTACACCTTACCTAGTACAATTTAATGTATATTTGAATAAATTTAGTTCGTTTACGATCTTACCCCATTCCACCTTATGCCCAAATATGGGCGTACTTGAAGGATTTTCCTAGGTTCGTGATGGGAGAAAGGCCAAGGGCCACCGCGACAAAGAATTATTGTAATCATTTTCCCTTTTTATCTAATAATAACAAATTTCATTTTTATAACACTACAATACAATCACACAGAGCTGTTCAAAAATTGCATTTCACCAAATAGAAATTTCATACTGCACGGCGGGATGAGTTCTCTTCAACAATCACGTCATTTCAATTGAAAACCACCCTTATTACCCCGGAGTTTCTCTCTATTCAACGTCGAAACCGCAATTCTTCGTCGCGTTCCCTCTCCCCGCCTCCTTCACGCAACTTCCGGCCCTGACGTTGTCGTAACACCATCGGAAAATTAGATCTAAACAGACACGGCATTCTCGAGGACGCTCGCGGTCTCGATTATTATTCGCCGCGCGACAGGACGTCTATTACGCTGGAGGGCCTCCAATTAAATTCCAGCCGTGAATAAACACTCGAGGGAGATCCTTTCGCCGCGGAGGCGCGGAGTTCGAAAATCGCGATAACCTAGCAGGAAGCGGAGGAGCCGCAAAGATGGCCGCGCTGCCGCTTCCTTCCAGCGAATTCAAGATCCGCCGACAATGAGGCGGCGGATTATTAACCCTTTCAGCGCGATGAGACCGGGGGGGGGGGGATCTCGGGAAATTATTTGTAGCCCTTTGCAGCCTCCCGAAGAACGTTTGGTCGAAACTTTCCAACCGAAATACGTGATAATAGATAATGAATCCAGTCTCGAACCGAAAACTGTTTAACAACAATTATAGGGTATTTTTTTTTGTTTTTATTAGATGGAGATGGTAGGATTCTGGTGTAGGTGTAGGAAAGTAAAGTTCTTAGATATATTTAAAATAGTTTATTGGTTACGTACAAACAACTGTTAAATTTAACAACTTCGACGGTCTTGCTCCTCTCGCAATCATGCTCTTGCTGCCCTCGGAATCATGTTTGGATAAGAATGAGAAACGAATGATTAGCGATTGTTTGTTTATTTATTATTCGAATTGTTCCTTTTTTAAGACCAAATCGCGTGAGTTCCTCGACAACGTTATTTGAAATAACTTTTATCTAAATCTATCTATCTAAATGCAATTCAGAAACGTTAATTTACACTCGTTTTACAGTTTTTCAAGTAATAGTTGCACTAAACTATTCATGAATACGCGAGTCCGATTTTCTTTCCGTATCGGTCGCGGAATGGCCATTCGTTTCCGGTTCCACTCGCGAGCGGCCATTGTACGGCCGTGAGCGGTGTCGTTTCCACGATCTTTAATTTTCATCGCCCACAATAAACGCGACCAGCAAAAGAAGGAGAAGGGGAAGCAGTTTAACGACCGACTCGCTTGTCATCCCGAGCGAGGCCCGTGTTTTAATTACCTTCGCTCCGTGAAATTTTCTTGGCCAGTGATTCAGGGGAGAAGGAAATGCTTTACACCTTCGAACCACCTTAAGACGATGTTGCTCTCATTCCAACGTTCGGTTCTGTCGTCTCGTTTTTGATATGTCGCTGTGTACTTTAACCCTAGAACTCCTAAGGGGGAGTTCCTCAAACCCACAAATTGGAAAACCTTAAATTAGAATCATTTCCCTTTTATAAAAAATTCTCTTAAAATTATTTATTGTTGTACACACATTTAAGTTTGATATTAAAAAATTCCCGTTGGTATGTGTAAAAAATTAGTAAGTATAAGAGAAATATAACTGACTACACCTTTTAGCGATATATTGACCTTAGAACTCCTAAAGGGAGGTTCCTCGAATCCACAAATTGAAAAACTTTAAATTAGAATCATTTCCCTTTCATAAAAAATTCTGTTAAAATTATTTATTATTGTGTGCACATTCAAGTTTGATATTAAAAGGTTCCCGTTGCTATGTGTAAAAAATTAATAAGTATAAGAGAAATATAACTGACTACACGCCGTGATGATGAAGTGGACCCTCACGCTCTCCTTTTCTCAAAAAGAATAAAAATTACAGAACGAATAATGAAACTATGTAACTAATTAGGAACTTTAACTGGAAAGACACTACGAATTAAAATACCAAAAGATACAGAACCGACAAAAAAGAGAAGATGTTATGAGTGTATACTGGAGGCTAAAAGCAGACGCATAAAATATAATAGTTTATTGAAATCAATGCAAATTTGTTACAATTGCAAAAACCATGTTTGTAGAAAATATTCATTTAATACTGTACTCTGCCATTCATGTTTATCAGAAGAATCAAGTTCAAACTAGCTTCACGTTACTATACTATTTTATAATAGTATTTAATTTTAAAAATATACATAAATCAATACGAATTGAACGCAAAAATATATGTGTATTATGAACAAAAAATAGGTATGTATTATGGATGATTTACTCTACCTGTACACCAAGTTTCATATTTTTTTGAATTTCCGGGTTCGCAAACATCCCTTGTTAGTCTATTTGCAACTCGTCCTCGCTCTTCTCGCCTTTATTGCAACCCGTTTCTTTAGTAATTCGACGCGTTAATAAATATGTGCCGGTAATTCGACGCGACCCCTTGGCAGCAGGCACTATTACGAGCCAAGGTGCAGAGAAACAGCTGTAATGAAAGTTACAGGAGGAATGTGTCTCAAAGGGTCGTGAAAATTCTTGGAAACAAACCGTGTCTCCGTTTTACCACCTCTTCTCCTCTTGCTACCGTCATTTCCGATTCTACGAAGTGTTTCCCCCATAAATCCATCTTCCCACCCCTACCCCTTGCGTTTCCCCGTCATAGAAAACGATGATACTTTATTTCCCCGTGCGTTCGCGGCTTCGCAATTAATTACCCAGGCTCTGGTCGTCCCTGCTCTCTTTTTCAATTTCCTGGAAAGGCGAATTTCCTACTCCTCCTCTCTGTTCCCGTTCGTCTTCTCCTGTCCCTGCCAAAGGAACCCGAGTCGTAATCGTAGTAATCGAAAAATTGTTTCCCTGCAAACACCTTTGCTTTCAAACGTGAATACAGCGATTCGTAGCAATTTTCGTGTCGATCGTATTACTTTGCGTCAACTGCTACTGCATTACGGTGCTAATTGGTTTTCATCGATAAATAAATTGTTGGGATCGACGCTTCCCGAATATTCGAGGAATGTCTGCCCTGAGCACGCAGAAGATGCTTGGAAAGAGCCAATTTGAGGCCTCTTCCTTTTTTTTTTTAATTGATCTACAATGAGACATTCCAGGTGACAGGCAGCCATTACGAACCAATCACGCACATTCAGAAGTTTACATTTGATTGTCCACAAAGTTCTTTAACACGTTCGTCGCGCACGTCACTCATATTCGGGTGACGCTCTTTTTCTTAACCCTTTGACTGCGGCGCACTCTCGGACGAATCCATCAATATTGACGACCTGTTTTTCGCATATCAGTCGCTACAACTGGTTGTCCAGTGACTAGTGACCAAAACAGTACCCGGAAGTTTGATACCATTCTTAAGGATTAAAAATAATAATGACAAAGTAATAATGGCATACTTAGTTGCTATGTTACGTAGGACAATAAATTCTATGTTGAATTAATCGGTAAAACAGTAATAAAGGTGTTACAGTAAAGAAATACAGAAGACGTATATTTACGCTTTTCGTATACAGGGTGTTCGGACAGCCCTGGGCTTAAATTGAAAGAGTATAACTCCCTGAGACATTCTAAGACGAAAATCAAGAGTAACGATTTTACGTTTGAGGCTTTGTTTACGAGTTATAACTAGTTAAAGAGATCGTTTAATCCGGACCGTTCGACGCTTGAGCATCACTGTGGACTCAGCGACGTTACCGACCGAGTTGCCTCGGTTACCCGCGCTCAAGAGTCGAACGGTCCGGATTAAACGATATCTTTAACTAGTTATAACTCGTAAACAAAGCCTCAAACGCAAAATCGTTACTCTTGATTTTCATCTTAGAATGTCTCAGGGAGTTACTCTTTCAATTTAAGCCCAGGGCTGTCCGAACACCCTGTATATTGATGGACTTCTGAAGGCGTATATTTACGAACTATATTAGCGAACTATGGGTTGTAAAACGGCGAAAAATTTTCTAAAGAAACTAACAAATACATTAAGCTATTGTAATATTAGAAACTAGACTCATCCTCTTACTATATGTGCCTTTCAAGACCTAACACAGAAAGTAGGAATGTACACGCATATTTTAAATATATTTAAGAACTTCACATTGTTACACCTACACCCGAACCCTATCGCTTCTCTAACGAAACAAATTCCTATAACAAATGAACAAAGTAATCGTTGATCTAATTTACTCGAATACCATACCTTATGTTTCACGCGTTCCATCTCGCCGATAATTCGTGCTTTCCCGGCAAACCGTACAGAAGCACCCCGGCGTGATTATGCTCCTCGGAAATAATGCGACCCGTAGGAATATGTATATTCGATTAACGGGAATAATCCGTTCTCCCGGCGCCCTGAATACGTTTCAGTTACGGTCGACGATTTTCGTTTACACGGCTGAAATCAACTTGACAGACGTCACATTGTCAATCCTGTTGCGCCCGGAAGCGCAATACGGATTCTCTCAGTGAATGCGCCGCCATTTACTTGGCGGAAGATTACACGGAGCCGCGTCAATGGTGAAAACGGGAGCAAGAGAATTGCTAATCGGCGTCATCTGACGGCTCTAAATAATTTCCCTCGCGTTCTCGCAATCCCCTTCCGCCTGTAAACGTCTCGGGGAGCCCGGCGAATCGGGGAGCGAGCGAGCGCGCGCGCACACACACACCTGCTGTTCAATTAATTACAAACGTTCGTCGGAAAACAATCGTCGGAATCAGAGAGACACGAAAGCTTATGGGTTACGCGCGACGTGTATACATACATAAGTGTGCACAGCTACAGAACGCGTTCTCGTAATCAAGCTCGCGTAGAACGCTTCTTCGTTTTTGCAGCGAGCACGCGGAAGGGAATGTTGCGCGAAGGGAAACGTTTGAATAATAATGATAATAATAATGTTGCGTCCTAAATTAGGTTAGAGGTACGTACTGTAACGACCCTGTACCTGCTTCGATAGAAGGGAGGTGATTACCAGCCCTTCCTTCCTACAATACCTGTAACACCGTCCAATACTTTCTGCCACGCGCTCGCATTTTCCCCGTCATATATTCTTCCAAACACTCGTTTCCTTTCATTCTAATTGTCAACCTTTCTTACTCGATGCGTTCGGTCACGACCACCCAGAATTTCTCAGTCGCAACGTTTTCTCAAGTGCTCATCTTTCACGCCTTAGAAACATTCGAGTCCAAACTCTTTCTGCCCTCATAGTCAAACTCTTGCTGCCCTCACGGTCAAACGCTTTGTGCCTTCACAGTCAAACTCTTTCTGCCCTCATAGTCAAACTCTTTCTGTCCTCATAGTCAAACTCTTTCTGTCCTCACGGTCAAACTCTTTCCGCCCCTGAAGTCAAACTCTTTCTGCCTTCACAGTCAAACTCTTTTTGCCTTCACAGTCAAACTCTTTCTGCCCCTGCAGTCAAACTCTTTTTGCCTTCACAGTCAAACTCTTTCTGCCCTCACGGTCAAACTCTTTCCGCCCCTCTGGTCAAACTCTTTCCGCCCCTGCAGTCAAACTCTTTCCGCCCCTGCAGTCAAACTCTTTCTGCCTTCACAGTCAAACGTTTGCTGCCCTCACGATCAAACTGTTTCTGCCTTCACAGTCAAAACTCTTTCTGCCCTCACGGTCAAACTCTTTTTGCCCTCACGGTCAAATTCTTTCCCCCCCCCTGCAGTCAAACTCTTTCTGCCCTCATGGTCAAACTCTCCCCCCCCCCTGCAGTCAAACTCTTTTTGCCTTCGCAGTCAATCTCTTTCTGACCTTATAGTCAAACTCTCTGTGCCTTCACATACTGCGTTCACACGACAATCGCCCAACTCAACTTCTCTTCAGACTTTCCCAAACTCGCATCCCCTAGATCGCATTCCTACAATACATCGCTCTCGCAGCTAAACTGACGTATAAAACAAATAATAATACTTTATGAACGGATTAAAATCCTTCGGTATTGATTGTTAGCTGGGCGCTGTGGATGCCCTGCGATGAGAGATTGGCGAAAGAGTTGCTTCAGGGAATTTATAATAGTAACAGTGATGATAACAACGGTTAACGGAGAAACAGCGCGTGGTACATGGGGATGTGTTCCTCGAAACGAAAATACAGTGAAGAAGCGCAGCAGTGAGAACGAGAGGGACGGAAACATCAACGGACACGAAAGGGGGGGAGGGGTTGAAGAAACGGAGAGAATCAGCGAAACGCCGGAGGATAGGCGGTAGGAAGGCTGCGAGGAGACGAGGAGCAGGCGGGACACTCGAGGCTGAGTTTCTCTTAGCATAGTCGGCACCTTCGCAAACTCATTTTTCTCGTAACCCTTGCCAGACCGTGTCGTCTACCGTGGTCTAGCACACTGTTCCACGGCGGCACACCGCTCGTCGGGCTGTGAAAGCCTCGAAAAGAGAGGAAAGGCTTTCGCGATCTTCTTTTATTAAGAGTCTACCACCGCCACAGCAGCAGCAGCAGCAGCAGCCACCCTGGCTGCAACGATTTACAGTCTCTTCTCTCCGCCTTGTTCCCCACTCTCTTCGCCTGTTTTCCACTCTGCCGAATGAAGAGACTCGGGACGCTGCTTCAACGTCACTCGGCTTCTTCCCTCTGCTGGAAGAGACCTTAATCATGCCTGGGAGAGCTGGCACGGACGCGGTACATGCGACACGTTGTGACGGATCATTGTTGACCATGTCGCGTTTCACTCTGCTCTGTTGCATTAACCCTTTCGGTGGATGCGCTCCGCGCCGTTGCGTGCACCGACGCTGGCTGCGGTCATCGTTCGTCAAACAACCGACGCTTGACGTTAGCGATAGCCTGCGGCGGGTCCTATACCTTTGCTTGCTAAATCATGATATGATATATTAGGTGTACAAGTTAATTTTAGTCTTTCATCTTTCGATGATGATAAAGGCTATTTGCAATTTGAATATCGTGACGGTATTTTTGGAGTCTCATAGTGTAGACATCTAGCTTTCCAAAACGTTAGGAAACTGCTTGATTCGGTCAATGTAACCCGAGTAAACAACAGTTTAACACGTTAATGCCATATTTGGGTGACGCTCTTTTTCTTAAAGTTAAATACGACTTTTAATTGGAATTTTTAAAGGAATTCAATAGAATAAGTATTGAAGTATAACATATGCAAATATAAAATACATAAAGTAAAAATAAAAAGTTATAATTTTCGCTGTTTTTATATTTTTTTACTCCAGTTTTCTATGCGATTTGGGCCCAGCGAGAAACTCACAAGGAGAGTGCAAGCCCTTCGAGTCACCGATTTAGTTGAAACCTTGCACACTTGTAGATCTAGACATTCCGTTCACGAAAATATAGCACTATAGGGGCAAACACTCAATATTTTTCGAGATAATTATGATTAAAGTTTTATTATTCCGGTAAGTATAATTCTATTCAAAATGTTTAGCAAGAAATATAATGGTTTACCGGGAACGTACAATGATTTGTACGCCGCGGACTCAAGTTCAAATCCGTGAGGACTTACTAACTTTTTTTTCTTTCTTTTTTCAATGTATCTTTTTTGTTTTCTGTTCATTTTTTGTTCGCGGAAACATGTCGAATTTTAAATAAATTGTAAATAAAATGTCTTACTAAAAAACTTCAATTCAATGAGCCTCAAGGGGCGAAAGGTTTTATATTTTTGTTTTTTCTGTATCAAATAAAATTGAAGCTTTTCGTTTTCTCATTTCATTTTTATCGGCTACCGTAAATGATCACTCTGTTAAGTTTGAAATAAGAGTTTAACGGGGCGCGGCTAAAAGGAATGCAAATCATTTCACCGGAATAATCGAGTAGACGGTGTCAATACAATTCGATGCGGGTCTATTCTAGGTGAAAGGATAAATCCAAAAGGTCGTACGACGTTTTCTAATTTTCTTCGTTCCACTTTTCGCTCGGAAAGTTTCTTTGCTAAAACTACGATTTCCCTTTGTTGTGAACTGATTTAGCTGAAAGCAACACGTCAGTCATTCTCGTTCGATCGATGCTTCAGCCAAGTCGCAACGCAGTCGAAGAAGTCATTGTACTCGCGCTTCGTTTAGTTAGAACTGACAGGGAATCTAAAATAAACGCAATATCTTTGTCCTTATTTCCCAAGCGCTGATGTCGAGGAACTGACCACGTATGGAGATAGCGCGAACAATAGAATTTCGATTATCAGACCTAGCCGAGAAGACAGATCTGATCCGACGACAGAATTTGTCGGACAATAGAATAAATCATGATTCCTCTTGCTAAACTTCAATCGTTCGAATAAATATGTACAGCTTATTTTATTTAGTAATATTAAACCCCATTTCCAACGTAAAGAATTAAAATATTTAAAAATAAGAATTTATTTTATTTAGTAATATTGAACCCCATTTCCAACATAAAGGATTAAAATATTCAAAAATAAGGATTTATTTTATTGAGTAATATTAAACTCCATTTCCAACATAAAGGATTAAAATATTTAAAAACAAGAATTTATTCTATCTAGTAATATTAAACTCCATTTCCAACATAAAGGATTGAAATATTCAAAAATAAGAATTTATTTTATTTAGTAATATTAAACCCCATTTCCAACATAAAGGATTAAAATATTTAAAAATAAGGATTTATTTTATTGAGTAATATTAAACTCCATTTCCAACATAAAGGATTAAAATATTTAAAAACAAGAATTTATTCTATCTAGTAATATTAAACTCCATTTCCAACATAAAGGATTGAAATATTCAAAAATAAGAATTTATTTTATTTAGTAATATTAAACCCCATTTCCAACATAAAGGATTAAAATATTTAAAAATAAGGATTTATTTTATTGAGTAATATTAAACTCCATTTCCAACATAAAGGATTAAAATATTTGAAAACAAGAATTTATTTTATTTAGTAATATTAAATCCCATTTCCAACACGAAGAATTAAAATATTTGAAAATAAGAATTTATTTTATTTAGTAATATTAAATCCCATTTCCAACATAAAGGATTAAAATATTCAAAAATAAGAATTTATTTTATTTAGTAATACTAAACCCCATTTCCCACATAAAGGATTAAAATATTTAAAAATAAGAATTTATTCTATTTAGTAATATTAAACCCCATTTCCAGTAGAATGTTAAGAAAATTAACGGTTCATTTAAATATTCTCAAAATTGTACAAAATTTCATGACTTTGGAAAATAAAAAGTTGTTGTTAAAATGCCGCTATATTCGTATAATATAATTCCTAGTCGAAGTATTCGAATAAGGGGAAGTCCGTCTGAGTATAGTTCCAGAAAAAGCTCGAACTTCGAGCGTCAAAGCTGTCGCGTATGGAACGCTTCTAATTTTAAAGCACACGGTGACATTTTGCGATAGCCAGACAGAAGGTGCGCATTACACAGTTCACACGGCGCGTGTTTAACGCGTTTCGAGCCCCGGCAGCGGAATTTCCAACGAGCGGACTGGCCAAACCGCGGGACTCGCATGGCTCTACAGCCCTCGCGCGTTTATCAATTCCCGGGTGGCCGTGCGCGTTATATATTTCATTCTTCCGGGTATAAGAGATCGATCCGTATTGTCGGTGTTGCGTGTTGTTGCCCTGGCATCGTTGCTGTCCGCGTTGGACGGGTCAACGTCAACGTTGTGTCGTTGCCTCTCTTGCCTATCCTGCACGGTCGCACACCGGCGACCATGCCAGAACGATCAGCTAGAATTGCGGCGGTGCACACGTTTTGCATAAACGCTGATTTCCGTTAGGGACCTATCAATTTGATGCCGTAGCATCATCGTTACAGGTGACGTTGCTTGCCGTGAAATATCGTGAGTAGATTTTTGCCCCCCTTTCGTCGAATCGAACCGTCGCGTTGATACGGAATGGAAATTTGAAGGACGGTTGTGTCAACCCTTTGACTGCTACGGGCTTGTTAGCGACAGCACATTTTGGGTGGTCGCTGACAAGGGCCTAGACCGTAATTTGGGCGAGTGACCGATTTTTGACTGGGTATCTGGTATGCCTAGCGAGAGAACATGTAACAAAGTATGAATGCAACCCCAAAGCGTCACTTGACGGCTGGCGCCTCGAAGGCGTGCAGCCATCGGGCGCCAAGGGATGTATTGTTTATGTCAGTCATGGGAAAGTCTAAACATTGCGAGCAGCCCGACGTTGCGTCGCCAAAAAGAAAGGACCTTTGTCCTGTAGGATCTGGCCATGGAGTGGGGAAGGCTATGCAGCCTTCGGGAAAGAGGACTGTGATGAACCACACAGCACTTACCCCAGAACCTTGAACTGGCAAAGATCTCTCTTGTTTTTAACTAACTCTAACAGGCTCGTGTGTACGTGTAGGAGTCTTTATTGTGGGTTGTTACACTTTTGTGTATTATGATTGAATGAGTGAATGATAGATTGACTGCGATAGATTCACTGCGATTGATTGTCTCTTGATTTTCGGCTCGCCTCATAGATGCCTTCAACGATTCTGCGCTAACACACGCGTGCACGTTAAACCGAAACATTCTGAACAATATGGTATTCACGGTGGCGAACAAAAGAAAGATAGGACACATTAAAGTCACTCACGAATATTTGATTCAAACAATTGAACAACCCTACTGCAATTATTGCAGTATCAAGCTTTCGAATAGCAGACAAAAGTTTTAAAGGGCAGGACAATGTAAAACATAGTTTTATAATATGTGTAGGTATCTTTATTGTGAATTATTACACGTTTGTGTGTTATGGTTGAATGACTGAATGATAGATTGACTGCGATAGATTCACTGCGATTGATTGTCTCTTGATTTTCGTCTTATTTCAACGTCTAGAATCACCCATTTCACTTTAGCCCAGAGGTAGATTAACACCCTATATAGTGGATTATAATTCGTCAATGGGCACTGTCGACAAATGCGATATGATTATTAGTTCCAATAAATCCATCAGGAAATCGATAAAATGGTATGAGAAATATTTTTTTCATTTGTTAGATATTGCAGTTTGGAACTCGTATTGCTTATATAAATTCAAAACACGTAAAGATATGTAGAAGTCTTTATTGTGTGTTATTACAGGCTTGTGTATTATGAATGAATGAGTGAATGTTGGATACACTGTGATAGATTGACTGCGATAGATCGACTGTGTAACTGTGTTGTCCCGCCCAGGAAAGTTATGTATTTATGTTCCCTGGACGCGTTGAGAGGGGGAAAATGTGGAGACATGGAAAGGATTCTGGAAGTGTTTTTTGGATTCTAATCAGGCTGCAATCAAACGCCCGTGGTAATGAAGGTCGGCTGGCCATTTGGGCCGAAGGACGGGCCGACGTTCAGGCCCCGTTGTAAAGCGTTTGATGCAGCCCCATAGAACATCCGCAAGGGTTCCATGTCACCACATATGCAAATATTGTTCGTAGAACTCCTGAGCCTCGATCTGTTACGCGAACTCCTAAGACGGGGTTCCTCGAACCCATACTTCTTTTTATACATTTATTCTGGAAAAAGTTGTTTTTTGGAAAATTGTTTACAATGTTAGGATATGCTATAGTTTGTAAACAAGACAACATATGTTTTTGCGTTCAATTTGTATTAATTTATGCATATTTATAAAATTAAATACTATTATAAAATAGTATAGTAACGTGCAGCTAGTTTGAACTTGATTCTCCTGATAAACATGAATGACAGAGTATAGTATTAAATGAATGTTTTCTGCAAACATAGTTTTTGCATTTGTAACAACTTTGCATTGATTTTAATAAACTATTATAGTTTATGCGTCTGCTTTTAGCCTCCAGTATACACTCATAACATCTTCCCTTTTTTGTCGGTTCTGTATCTTTTGGTATTTTAGTTTGTAGTGTCTTTTCAATCAAAATTCCCAATTAGTTACATGTCACCATATACGTTTGTCAATTTTTGCGAGCTCCTATTTAGAAAAAAGAACAAGAATTGTTATTGCTTCTGTTAAAAACTGAAAAACTCTGTTTTATTACCAAAGAACGAAGGTTTGTTCGATTATGGGGTACGAATAAACAAAAGTTTTTCATTTTTTAACGAAGTTCCTGTTTTCACGAGGGAATATGTTTTGTTGGAGTACATCCACCTGCCTGAAGCATAACAGAATCGTTAAGCCGATTACAGTTACCCGTGCCTGTAGTTTATAATCGAACAATATGGAAAACTCAGTAATTCTCGCTGCCGCTTTGACGAATTAACTTTGCACAAGCAGCTTGCTGGTACTCTCGTGAATAAATTATGATTCGAAAAACTCATGACCGTTCTAAAAGTCACCATTTTTTCAACGCTGTTCTCTCATAAAACGAAATCGGCTAATTTCATAAGTATTTTATTTTATTTTATTTACGGGCAGTTATCTGGGAATCGAGTACAATTTATCATGAATTCTCATAGGTTTTCGATTTCCAGGATGCATCTAGAGATTAAACATAAGGTGGAACGGGTTAGATCGTAAACGAAGTAAATTTATTCAAATATACATTAAATTGTACAAGGTAAGGTGTAGAAGCCGGTATTGGATTGTTATGAAGCGATCGGCATAGATGTCTCTTCATTATAAATAACCTTTCCCGCTTTTTCGACTTTTAAAAAGTGCGGCTATTCATGAAGCTCTCATCTAACCTAGAGTTGTCGAACAAACTATCGTTATTTTGCAGCAAAATTTGTGTCTTGTGCACTGAATTTTTGGTAAGTACTAAGAACGTTGTTTAAAGTTTACGTTAAATAAATAAATTCTTTTAATTGTTTGAAATTTATCGAGAAAAGCACTACCCCGGTCTTGCCCCGGCAAATATTAGTGCACGGGGTAAGTTCGCAGTTGTCTGGAGCCTGCACAAAGCTCAAGGATTTTTTTTTATTTTTATAATTTCTTGCTCAAATTATGTATTTATAACCTTTTTAGATCCAAGTTTGTTTCTTTTCAAATTTATAGTCATTAAAATATTAAGCTAATTTAGGGTCTTTTATTTGAATAAACTTTTCTCCTCTTATTAACTTTCCTACTTTTTCTACTTACCAATGTTTATAAACGTTTAACTTTTATACTAAACAACTTATTTTAATCTAGTAAAAAGCATTTTATAAATAGCGTATGAATAATTACGATTTTGCCCCGTAACATATAAAGATAGATTTCAATAAGTTTTAAACGGCTATTTACGAACTTGTCCCATACACGGGGTAAGTTCGTAATGTTTGTTACTTTTTTTATTTTCAATAAATGTTGTAATTTCTAATGTAAATTGGCGTTTTTGTCAATGCGAATTATAGAGTATTTACTTCACTCCACTTAATACCAACAATATAAGTTAAATATTTCAAATATAATTTAAAGAATAAGTGATTAAAGTTGAAGTTAACAAAAACCGGTACGAACTTACCCCATTCCACTTTAAACAATTCTTCCTAGCAGATGTTTCCCTGACACGCGTGATACAGGCGTGCGCTCGCGTTCCTCGGTTATTACAGGCGTGTGCGTTCGAGGAGGTCAATTTCGAAGACCGGCGTCACACAATAACGAGGACACCTCCAGGAATGATCGATACGCGTATCCAGGGAATGCGACGACATACCTACCACCCCCGTGCACCCCTTTGCCACCCTATATCGATGTATTAGGTGTACAAGTCAATTTTAGTCTTTTTTTATGGCAGATTCGTAGTTCATTTAAATTTGTATGCCCAAAATTTAGTGGATGAAGTAACCTCCCTCACTTTCTATAACCTTTGCCCATCTTTCGGACAACGGATGCCTGTTTCGTATCGATCAACTCATTTAAAAGTGATTGCAATTCCTCATCTTTAACCTTTTGCACTCAAGAGGTGACCGTTAGTCGTTTAATGATACTAACTTCAAAAAGTTTCAAATTCGAAATATTTACTATGATTCACGTGTATTAAACTTCATTTAGTTTAGTTAAGTCGTATATTAAAATTTACATATATGTCTATTTAACGTTCGGGTCTGAACTAACGTTTGAAAATTTGCGAAACTATCGTATACTTGGATTACGATGTCCAATGAAAGGGGACAGCCGAGTGCAAAGGGTTAAATATCGTTTTGTATTTTGGAGATCGAAATTTCTTTCCCAGAACCTTCGATATCAGGATTTGCAGATAGAATGGGATACAGCATTCTCACCAAGATCATCACAGATCATTTCTGCAACTTCAGAGGCGTTTCTTTTTTAACTGAAGTGCGAAGAGCACACAATGACGATTGCGTTCTTTGCTGCACGCTATTGTTTAACACGTTCGTTGCCCAGCGTGATTCGACTGAGTCTAAATCCGATTGCATATAAAACTGGAGTAAAAAAAAATAAAAACAGCAAAAGTTTTAACTTTTTATTTCTATTTTACGTATTTTATATTTATATATATTGTACTTCAATACTTATTCCATTGAATTCCTTTTAAAATTCCAATTAAAAATCCTATTTAATTTAAAAAAAAAGAGCGTCACCCAAATATGAGTGACGTGTCGACGAACGTGTTAAACTATGTTTATCTAGGTTATATTGACCGAATCAAGCAATTTTCTAATATTTTGAAAAGCTAGATGTCTACGCTATAAGATTCCAAAAATACCGTTACGATATTCGCATTGTAAATAGCCTTTATCATAATCCAAAGATCAAAGATTAAAATTAACTTGTACACCTAATATGTTGCGCGATTTGATTTCGTCCGTGATTTTGCGGTAAGAGGGAGACTGTGTTTTATTGAAAAATTCTTGACAGACGAAGAGTCACCCTTCGAACGGAAAGGGTTAAACGTGCAAGATAAGAGCGATTGAAAATTATTATGAATTTGTTCGTGGTTAAACAAAATTAAACTGAATGTTAACGAGAACTGTTGTTCGGTAAAAGAGTATCCCTCCCCTTTCGTAATCTTTATTTCTTATGGAAGAATGTGAACTATTTCATAAGCAGAGTGTGGCCTCTTCGCTCGTAGCGAGGTAACATATCTCACAGGAATTTTTAATCAATTCCAGTTTCAAACAGTAGACGGGGCATTATATTTGAATAAGGAAATTCTTCGGAACTTATACGTTTCTTCATTATTCCTAGAATATCGTCGCACGCGTTACCGTCACGAGCTGTTTTTATTACGGGAAGTGCCTCAAAATTTTAATCGACGCATAAAATACACGATAATTGAAACAATATGTATGTACTGTAATAAAAGTTATAATTATAATCAATTCTTATCGTTATATCGCAGAATATGCAAATGAGTTTTCGATTAAATATTGGTCGATCCATAAGTTACGGGCACGTTCGAATGCGTTTGCTTGAAAATTATACCTTTAATATACGAATTTATACGAATCCATCAATATTGACGACCTGTTTTTCGCATGTCAGTCGCTACAACTGGTTGTCCACTGACTAGTGACCAAAACAGTAGCCGGAAGTTTGATACCATTCTTAGGGATTAAAAATAATAATGACAAAGTAATAATGGCGTATTTAGTTGCTGTGTTACATAGGACAATAAATTCTATGTTGAATTAATCAGTAAAACGGTAATAAAGGTGTTATAGTAAATAAATACAGAGGACGTATATTTACGCCTTTCGTATATATTGATGGACTTGTGAAGGCGTATATTTACGCCTTTATCAGTGAAAGGGTTAACATGTTATATCCCATGTTAAATCAATCGATAAAATAGTTAAATATGTTATAGTAAAAAAATGCAGAAGACGTAAATTTACGGCTTTCGTATATATTGATGGGGACCTGGGGACGTATATTTACGGCTTTCGTATATATTGATGGACTTGTGAAGGCGTATATTTACGCCTTTAGCAGTCAAAGGGTTAACATGTTATATCCCATGTTAAATCAATCGATGAAACAGTAAAAGATGTTATAGTAAAAAAAATGCAGAGGACGTAAATTTACAGCTTTCGTATATATTAATAGACTTGTGAAGACGTATATATTCGTCTTTAGCACTCAAACGGTTAAATTTGGAAAACGAGACGTCTGCCCGTGTACGATTGTCTTCATTGTGCAGATTTTCCAACTGCACAAGGATGCGAGGGCGCTGAATTTTTCAAAGGGTACCCGAAGAACACCCTGACTATGGCCGTTGACAAAGTGTACGACGAAATGGTTGTGAATGAAACGATTTCGCGAATGTTTCGCACTTCACGAAAGCGTTCAGCGAATTTTCTTTTCTTTTCAAGAAATAGAAAGTGCAATTAGAAATTTAGAAAATAAGATGAGTTATAAAAAATTATTATTGTAAGAATTATTTATTTGCCGATGGGTTTTTTACAGAAACTACTTTCAAGCTAATACAATGACTTCTAATAACAAACTATAACGAACTATATTAACGAACTCTCTCCAATAACGAACTCTGAACTATATCTAATTATCGCGAGGCTCCTTATTTATTTGCCTCGAGCCTGATAGGCGGTTCCTGTCTTTTCCAGTCAGGACCTTTGAAAAAAATACCCGCCTTCGATATCCCCACTGTGTGCAAACCTCAGTGACGCGCTTGCATCTAGGATATCAGCTGTCCGCATTTTCTTCGGGAATTAGGTTTACGGCCGCAACCGTTTATCCTTAACCCTTTAGCCTATAACCACGAGTCTGACTCGTGGTACAGAATTTGTGCCATAAGCGAAAACCACGAGTCGGACTCGTAGTTTAGAATTTGTGCCATAAACAAAAGCCACGAGTCTGACTCGTGGTGTGGAATTTGTGCATAAGATGCCGCGTATTTTTATTAGAACAAGCGATTGCAGTTATTCCACATCGAATATTTTTCTCTTGATTATGATTACACCCTAGACATCTTAAAATTACTATTTGTATCTAAACATTGTTTATTATTTCACAATTCCTTTTATTGCACTGAAATATACGTCGGGTACACGGCTGAACAGTTGAATGGCACGGCGCACGACCGACTTTCTTGTTTACTATAGCTCGCGAAATTGGCCGATATCGTGTAGGCTAAGGGGTTAAAACGCAGGCGTTGTTTGAAGCTGCGCCGAAAAAATAACACGGCGACACCTCGAAGTTTGATCCGCGGTCGCCTAAAGAAAGCAATGGCAATCGGCATTTGTTATTACTCTCTGCCGCTCTCCTCTATACAAAGGCTCTATTGATCAGTAAATTGCCTACATTATATATATTATTATATATATTATTAACACTATTCCTACCACAACCGGTCAAATGACCGTTTTTAAAATTTCGATTAGAATTTCATAGATACTACGTAATTGAATTGCCTTTAAACTTTAGACTTTTCATCAAATATACGTATAATACATTTTTCAATATTCACTTCTTTTTTCATCGTTTATTTTTTGAGAATAATTTGTAGTCCGTTTTACGTGGGAATGTCGCGGTAGGAATAGGTATACGTGAAGTGTCGGTAGGAATAGTGTTAAAAATCGTAAAATTGTAAACTGAAAGTATCCTATAAGCCAATAGGCAAGTATTAAATAAATATAATGGAAAAAAAATGATAATAATGCTAGGAAAATCTTGCGTTCTGTCACGCATTTTCACGATTTCCGCATTTCCCTGTGAGAGTTAATTTAGGTCTAATCCAATAGTTGAGCGTTCTACGATTCCATTATCGTGCTTTTTTTTTACAGCACGCTCATGCATACGATGATTGAGTTTCGAAAATATTGGATCGCTGCGTTATACAGGATGGTTACACGAAATTACATTCGAGTCGATCGAGCAATTTAAAAAATACAGACTTTCACGTTTTTCGTTACGTTTCATTCGTCCGTGAATTCCTGATAGAATCGTTAATTGAAATTTGTACATTCCCGACGAACGATGGTCACGTTAATCGAGATATCCCTGTTTTAGCCGCCCGTTAATTCTGCGTGCTATCGAAAAACTTGATGCGCGTTATTTAGCGAGTAAACAGCAATTTCCCGGGTCGCGATGAGAAACGCGTCTCATAAAAACAGTACGAAAATGCGGAGAGTTTTTCTCGTGTGAAATTAAAGCTACCAGAGGTCTTGACAGATTCTTTTTAATAACAGCCGGCGTCTGAGGAATTTTTTTCAAAGCTTTTCACACTCAAAGACGGCCATATTAACGAGGCCACTTTTCAAAACAGCCGCGATGATTGCCCGTTACACACCCGACACGAATAATTTCTTTTCATCGTGCATTAACCCTTTCAGAGTGCAATGAAATGGCGGACAGTACATGAAATACAGTTTAGAAATTAACCCTTTGCACTCGAGAGGTGACCGTTAGTCGTTTAATGATACTAACTTCAAAAATTCTCAAATTCGCAATATTTACTAAGATTCGCCTATATTAACCCTTTGCACTCGAGAGGTGACGGTTAGCCGTTTAATGGTACTAATTTCAAAAATTTTCAAATTCCAAATATTTACTATGATTCACGTATATTGACCCTTTGCACTCGAAAGGTGACCGTTAGTCGTTTAATGATACTAATTTCAAAAATTTTCAAATTCGAAATATTTACTATGATTCGCCTATATTAACCCTTTGCACTCGAGAAGTGACCGTTAGTCGTTTAATGATACTAACTTCAACAATTTTCAAATTCGAAATATTTACTATGATTCACGTATATTACCCTTTGCACTCGAGAGGTGACCGTTAGCCGTTTAATGGTACTAATTTCAAAAATTTTCAAATTCCAAATTTTACTATAATTCACGTATATTAACCCTTTACACTCGAGAGGTGACCGTTAGCCGTTTAATGGTACTAATTTCAAAATTTTCAAATTCCAAATATTTACTATGATTCACGTATATTAACCCTTTACACTCGAGAGGTGACCGTTAGTCGTTTAATGATACCAACTTCAAAAATTCTCAAATTCGCAATATTTACTATGCTTCACGTATATTAACCCTTTGCACTCGAGAGGTGACCGTTAGCCGTTTAATGGTACTAATTTCAAAAATTTTCAAATTCGAATATTTACTATGATTCACGTATCTTAACCCTTTGCACTGGAGAGGTGGCTGTTAGTTGCCTAATGATACTAACTTCAAAATTTTAAAATTCCAAATATTTACTATGATTCACGTATATTAACTTCATTTAGTTTGGTTAATTGTATATTAAAATTTACATATATGATATTTAACGTCCGGGTCTGAACTAACGTCTGAAAATTTGCGAAACTATCATATACTAGTATACGATGTCCCATGAGAGGGAACAGCCGAGTGCAAAGGGTTAAACTGTATCATATTACAGTAAACCTGTTTTTGTGTGGTGGATCGGGACCGCATAAAGGAATCGTACAAAAATATATTTGGAAATTTTATAAATACTTACATATAATAAACAACTTTGTACGATATACTACCAACAATTTTTTTTTTATGCGGCGTACAGGGACCGCATAAAAAAAGTCGCACTTAGAAAACATCAATTATTCACGAAACAGATGAGAGAATGCTTTCAATTGAATCAAATAATTAAATTAAACCTGGAAAAATTGTAAAAACATTTAATTCTTCACTGTACATATACTTGGAGAAGTTTTCAAATTGTACATTAAATAGTTCGCTGCTACTCGTGATAATCGAAAACGCGCATCTTCTTGCGACGAATTGGTCCAAATCGAGTGCAAAGGGTTAAGGCACGAAACTTACGATGCTGTATTTGATGATGGTTTGCCAGAATCGCTGTCACATTAACCTGTGGAAGGGTTAACCCCTTGGTGACTAACGTCGTTGCATCGACGCAACGATTCGCGTTTGTTCAATTTTCGTTTGTTCGACCTGGCTACAATTTTGAAAACGATTCCAAACTTTCGACCGGTAGCATACCTCCGAACCCTGCGGCTTCAAAGAAAGTGCCTTGACGTATATAAACCCTCGCGAGGGTATCAACTAGCGTTAGCGAAACTTTCCGGCCCGATCACGTGCCGCCGTTCAACCCCGTCTACCTAACTAAGAAACAGAGCAAGAAAAGTTATCCTAGGTACCGTCTTAAAAATCAACCAAAAAAAGTTGATATATGTAAATTAATAAAAAGAAAAATATATATATATATTGTAAATTTGTATGGCTACGTATGTTTATATTAATTTGTTAGTCTAATAAGTAAAAACTCATTGTAAAAGCGATATCTCTCTTTGACTGTTGGAGATCAAATGATTTTTTTCTATATGTAAGTATATCTTAAAGGCTGTAATAAACATTCATATTCAAAAAAAAAAAAAAAGAAAACCCTGTCTACCTTTTACCGATCATCCCACGGAGCGGATTCTCGGGAAACGAATGAAACTCCTCGAAACACCTGCGCGCGGGGAAAATGGGGGAAAATCGTGGAAAATCGAGGTTGGTATCCCATTAAACTGTCCGTGGAGGGGGAAAAATCTGGCTCGATTGGCCGAGCAGCTCCTGCCTGCTCGAGGGTTGTGTGCAAAGCGTCCCGGCAAGGGTGGCGGGGGTGAGGGCCTCCGAAGTGTGTGTATACACGCGACCAAATAAAATATGTATAGACGTCGCTGCGAGAGAGAGGTTTTAAGCCTCTCGGTTCGAGGGGAAGTTTCGAGCCGTCTTAAGCGAGCCTTGTCGAGTTCCAGCGGGCTTCCTTCGCGAAAGGTTCGCGAGTTTAGGGATGGGAGGGTGGTGGGTCGGTTGGTTGGATGGCGGCGAGTTTGGAACTGTTAACTGGAAGAGGGCTGCGATCGAGCGGCCGCGAAACTCGCTAGACCGGAAGCATCGATCGGCGTCGTACGCCGCGCGAGAAAAACTGTTCGTCGAGCTCGCGCGAGGTTAGCAACGCGAAGTTTCTCTGGCAGCTGCTGTGCATACGCCGACATGCTACCGAGACGACCTCAGGATTAAGGGGAAGCCACGTCGAGGCGTCTTTCTGGATCTCTTCGCGTTCCCCGTGGGGGAAACGGTTCTCGTAAACGGCGCGATACGCGCGTGAGGGCGGAAAATTGGAAATGACGCTTTTTAACCCCTTAACCCTCCGACTACTGAAGCTTGGCGGCCTGGCCATGGGTCTTCCGAGACCCTCACGGATATTTCACTAATGCATATTTAGAGCCGTCCATGCGGCTCACCAATGCTACGCTACCCAAGTGACGATCGCTCGAGACCGAGATCCTCACCGATACTGTATACAGTGACAATCATCCGATTCATAGGAAGATATAGGAGCGTATAGGAACAAATAATAATAACGTGAATTATCAAACGTCGAAGCTATATTTATTGTATATTTACGTATTGTCACGTATGCTATCTAAAATTTGCTGGATTTTTCTCGAATGGCCACTGCAAATGGGTCTTTCATAATTATCGCACACGGCTATATATTTATTATCATTGTCTACACAAAGACAACATTAAATACTAAAATATAATGCTAAAATGCTAAAACAATAATAAAAGTATGGAAATATAAAGTAAACTTTGAAATAAAGAATTGTTTCGATTTGCTACACATGTTTCTTCTTCAGAGCGTTGCTAGAAACTGACTGTCGTCGGTTTCGTTACTTCGCCACTCTGGCGGAAACGTATATGTGTTAGTGCGATCGTCACTTTTCTCCTACCACACAGCGCCCATCGTTGTATGCGTTATCGCTTTCAAGGGACTCTCAGCATGGGTTACGAAAGACCCAGGGACCGCAGGCGGAGGGTTAACCTACGATTTAGATTCGAAGATGTTGGGCCGAAATCGTATGCAAGCTCGCGCAGCGTTCGGGACATTGCTGTAATTGCGTATCAAATATTGTACGTAATATTCACTTCTGGCCCGATCACCGTACGCGGACTATGCCCGTAATATTTAAGTTTGGCCCGACCATTGCACACGGGCTATGCCCGTCATTGTAGGTTAAGGGGTTAACCCTTTCGTTACGGGTGCCGTATTGTCGCGTTGCGAACCTTTTTTGATTGAAATGATGATTAGGAACCGTTAGTAGGCGAAATTTACCTGATCGTTATGTTCACAGATATTTAAACGACAATTTTGATAATGACGGTTCCTCAGCGCCGGGCTATCAGACTTTATTGCATGCCGTGATAATGTATTTCAAATAACGAGACTTTTAGGTGACCCCCTGGGGTCTAGGATTTTATCAGGTACACTCCGAAACCACCCCTTGTGTGGGCTGTACCTTCCCACTCCAAGGATGACCGACGAATCATCTTGTCCTTGGAGTGGTGCCCGCCCAGCCAAGGGCATGTATACATTAGCGCTTGTCAAGTGAAAAACTAGCCTTTCAGTCGATCACTCAACATATTCACATCGCGTTTTAGTTGTAATAGCGACACTGTTACATACATCAAGAGCACATAGTTTTAATATTTTATCAAGAATAAAGGTTAGCAACGTTCTCCAGTCACTACACCAACGTTTATTTTATTATACAGTCCACTCATTTATAAATAGTCACATAAAGTTAATTCGACGTGTTACGTACGTATTTAACCACTCCGGACGGTGGAAAACGCATACACGACAAGAATTCCATAGAAAAAATTGTTTTTCAGGGATTAGACTGTTTGCCTCATATTTTAGAAGGTTCAAAGTATTTTTTAAGACAATAAAAAGAAAAATTGATTTTCTGAAAATTCTACAGTTGTGTTACCCCTTAATTAACCCCTTCAGATCGATATTCCTCGAATCCTACCTAACATTTTTCTCCTCTCCTTACTTTCTCGCCTGCTCTTAACCAATGCCCACCTTTGAATAAGCGAACGTTCCTTCGTAGCTCGAAGAGGGAGAAAAGTAGCGGGGGAGTCGAATGAGCTGACAGGAAGGAGTTAAGACGATAAAAAAAAAAATTGATTTTTTGAAAATTCTACAGTTGTGTTACCCCTTAATTAACCCCTTCAGATCGATATTCCTCGAATCCTACCCAACATTTTTCTCCTCTCCTTACTTTTTCGCCTGCTCTTAACCAATGCCCACCTTTGAATAAGCGAACGTTCCTTCGTAGCTCGAAGAGGGAGAAAAGTAGCGGGGGAGTCGAATGAGCTGACAGGAAGGAGTTAAAACGATAAAAAAAAAAATTGATTTTTTGAAAATTCTACAGTTGTGTTACCCCTTAATTAACCCCTTCAGATCGATATTCCTCGAATCCTACCCAACATTTTTCTCCTCTCCTTACTTTTTCGCCTGCTCTTAACCAATGCCCACCTTTGAATAAGCGAACGTTCCTTCGTAGCTCGAAGAGGGAGAAAAGTAGCGGGGGAGTCGAATGAGCTGACAGGAAGGAGTTACCTGATAGTTAGTACAAAGACTGTCATGTAAGATGCGCCGTCAAGTAGCAGTCACTTGGTCCCCGTACTTCTTACCCTTCCGCCCTTCATTTTGTTCTCCTCTATTTACCCAGCACTCCTTCTGTTCTCTTCTTCCCGGCTGGCGGATCCTCCGGGACGGCTAATTGTGAGCGACAGTCGCAACGAAGGGGGGAAGGGATCAGCGTCGCTTTCCAGAAGTTCTCGAAAGCTTCGTGAACGGTGCGAGCATTATCAAAGAATCCGCCGATAAGGTTGTCGCCAAACAGGCGACAATAAAAGCAATAACTGGCGAAATTTCAAGTTGCTCCGCTGAGGACATTTTCCTGTGCGTTTCCCGGGGGAATCGAACAATTTCGTGTACAAAAACTGATTGCTTCTGTTCTCTAAATAAAACGTGGGGGGTTGATCAGATATTAGAGAGTACAAGGAATTTAGTATAATTAACGCTTTAGATTGATGATGTGATAAGATCGCAAGGAGTACAAATAGAATTATTTAAAATGCTTTTTGTGTTTGTAATAGCACATACGAAATACATTGATGCATATGTAAGAGATTGTAATGAATGTGTTGCGTATAACGTAACTTGTAGCACGGAATTTATATCTAGACTGTGGATTCCCATGCAAATTCAAGTTTATGCGAGCACAGCTAACATATATTTATCTAGAAATTTATTTTATCCTCTAAATATCATAATATACTGCTCAATTAAGATATTTAAGGGATACATTAATAAACGCAATATTTACATAGAATTTTATTTTTAATATTTATACAGAAATTTATTTTATCGTCTAAATATCATAATATACTCCTTACATGAGATATTTAATAGCTAAATTAATAAACGCAATATTTACATAGAATTTTATTTTTAATATTTATACAGAAATTTATTTTATCGTCTAAATATCATAATATACTCCTTACATGAGATATTTAATAGCTAAATTAATAAACGCAATATTTACATAGAATTTTATTTTTAATATTTATACAGAAATTTATTTTATCGTCTAAATATCGTAATATACTCCTCATTTGAGATGTTTAATGGATAAATTAATAAATGCAATATTTGTACAGAATTTTATTTTTATATATTTATACAGAAATTTATTTTACTCTCTAAATATCATAATATACTCCTTACTTGAGATATTTAATAGCTAAATTAAAAAACGCAATATTTGTACAGAATTTTATTCTTATACATCTATATAGAAATTTATTTTATCCTCTAAATATCGTAGTATACCTTTTACTCCAGATAGTTAATGAGTACATCAATAAACACAATATTTACACAGAATTTTATTTTTAATATCTATATAGAAATTTATTTTATCCTCTAAATATCGGAATATACCTCTTACTCCAGATAATTAATGAATACATCAATAAACACAATATTTACACAGAATTTTATTTTTAATATCTATATAGAAATTTATTTTATCCTCTAAATATCATAATATTATCCCCTCACTTGAGAGAATTAATGAATACATCAATAAACGCAATAAATGCAGTTTGCGCCTCTTTGTGTACTTCTGTTTCTTTATTAATACATATAAATCCCCTGTTCACTTATATCGTTATATTTTACAAATTTCCCGGGGTCTCCCTCTTATTTTACTACGAAAGTGTTAAGTATTTCGCGAAACTCTCGCATCGTAGATTACACACACGGTAATAAACCACGTAGCACAGACGGCATGAAATTTTTATCCCACGGAACTGTTCCCACCGGCAGTAATAGTGTCTTTAGTTTGAAATAGACGCTATAAAGTATCACACATGCACACACACTCTTTCTCTCTTTCCCTCCTTCGCTGCTATAGAACCAGAATAGTCTGATTGCAACCCGGCCAACTTAGTGCATTAAACACGTCGTAGAAACATTGCAGCCCGCGAAGCAGGTGCTGCTCCCACCCCTAGAATCGAGAAATCTATTCGTTCTATTCTCGCGGAAGATCCACAAACATCCCACTTTCGTTACAGGAGCAAACAGAACGGGAGGCTGTCGTGTTTGGAAAACGTTCCTCGAAAATCGCGCATCTGCTCGCCATCTTCACGAACTACTATAGAATGAGACCAACCTACTCGTTTACCGTGACTGCGTTCACCGTTTATCGTAGGTACTGCTTCGTTCATGAATATTAGGGTGTCTAGCTGTTTCGCATAAAATTTGACAGCTAAATCAGGCTGTGTTATTTTAATTACGATGATAACAATAATAATAAGAGTAATAATAATAAACGTATGAAAATTTAGTTCATAATTAATTAGTAGCCAAATAGAAAATTTGCAGTACCATGCTATGTTAATGTAATAATAGTAATTAATTTCGTGGCAATGAAGATATTAATAATAATTAGTTGTAAATAAAAAATTATTTATACAAAGAATAAGTTAAACTTTTGAATTCGTTTTATGGTTTTTTAAATATAATAATTTTGAAAGTTTATTAGGTATATTATATTGAATTTCATCAAGCGTTTTATTTGTTTTAATCGTTTTTATGTGCCAGTTAAATAAATTTCTTGAGAGATACATGTTTGGTCTTATTGAATGCAAGGAAGTAATTTGCAGTATCACACTATATTAATGTAATAATAGTAATTAATTTCGTGGCAATGAAGGTATCAATAATAATTAGTTGTAAATAAAAAATTATTTATACAAAGAATAAGTTAAACTTTCGAATTCGTTTTATGGTTTTTTAAATATAATAATTTTGAAACTTTATTAGTTATATTATATTGAATTTCATCGAGCATTTTATTTGTTTCAATCATTTTTATGTGTCAATTAAATAAATTGCTTGAGAGATACATGTTTCGTCTTATTGAATGCAAGGAGGTGTAAGTAGTATAAGATGAAATTAATCAGACAGACGCACAGTGAAATGTGCGTGTACACCACGAATCTTTGAGTTGAATTTTCTCAGAAACGAAGTCTTCTGTGACAAAATTTTATTCCACGATTGTGACTCATTTTTTCACGTAGAATAATCTGTTGTCTTATTTTTGTCATTATGAAACACCACGTATATAAAAATACCCCTGTACTACTTGTATAAGTAATTTACTCCTTTGTTGCACCCGATTTGATAAAACCACATCGTACTATAAATGCAAACAACGTGAAGCTACATTCGGAAAACTTGACTTGATTTTCAATTCTTCGTCACATTTTTTCTTATCAATTTTTTACCACAATCTTCCACATCGTATTAAGAAACTATTGCAAACACGTTCTTTCTTCTTATAATTTTAACTCCTTAGTAGATACTACAATGTTTTCTCATAAAAACTCCTACTCCATGCAATATTGCATAATCGACAAAATTGTTTACACTCTAAATTATGCATAAATAATGATTTCAAAAGAGCTTATATAATTTTTTTTCATGCCCTTACAAATTCATTTGATTTTCCATAGGCGTACCCATATTTTTGAGCAGACTTGTACATAATTTTCATCTCGGACTTAATTCTGTAGGTTGGATGGGGTGAGAGACGGCGTAGGTGTTACCTAAAGGTAAGAGTTGCCGGTGGAAGCGACGGTGTTAGTGGCACATTGAAATACCGGCGATATGGGCGAGGCAAGGCGAGGCTCGAGGAAACTTCCGCCGAGTATTTTCCCGGGACTGTCTCTCACAATTAGAATACTCCAGAGAAAGAGAAAGAGAGTGAGAGAGAGAGAGATCTGTCCTGGTGGTAGTCGTAGAGTAACGCGAGGATAGGTGCCTATTAGAGGGGGAGAGCAGTCGTCGATTTCCCGGAAATAGAGACGGAGGACGCGAGAAAGGGACGGGATGATGATTTATCGTGCCCTGGGAGCGCAACTTCCGGTCGAGCTGCGAATCTAGTTGATATAGCCGGGAAATATCGTTGCTTGGCTGCGCTGAGAATTATTCAAATAAATTTTTACTCGGCATTCGTTCGTTCAGCGTAATAATTCAGGAATATTTCATAAAGCTGAAGCTTTTTTTGATAAGCTTGTAAATAACGATGAGTTCCTTTTTCGAAGTCGATTAGCATTATTTATTCGTTCGTACACTTTCCAAATTTGAAACTTTCGAAACGTAAGTTGAAAGTTTAATTGATTAATCTGTTAACCCTTTGCACTCCGTTGTCCTCTCTCAGGAGACATTAGAATTTATCAGTGATTCCGGGAAATCAACTTATCCCAGCCACAACCTTTTCAGAAATGCATGTTTCTGTGAAGTTTTCTGCTAAAATGACACAAGACATCAAATCAAAATATGGTACACTTATCAAGATATATGAAAAAAATAGTGATTTTGAGGAACCAAGGAAATGTCCATCCAACACGTCCGAGATAACGCGGAGTGCAAAGGGTTAAATTAGACAAATGATGCAGGAAAATATGAGTACACGAATCGTCAGTGAATTGTAACTAAAAATTTTGATGTTTCGATGTGCTCATGGAAATTACAAATACAATAGTTTCCATGATTCTGCTTCATTTATACATCCTGACTTTCTTAACGATTACAAACATCTTGTTTTGTACGTCGGTTTAGCTGCGAGAGCGGTGTGTTGCTCCCGAAATACTTCTCGACTTTTTCGTGATCGCCTTGTATGGCGAAAGGTTTTTCTCTTGATGAGGTTGATTAAAGTTGATATCAGGAGTTGTTTAGGTGTTAAATTGAACATGATACAGTTCAGTTGAATGGTTCTTGTATTTCTCTTGATACCGTTTATAGTAGTTGTATTCTGAGTTGTTCTCTTAATGAGTTGTGTCTCTGAGTACCTGTGAGTGTCTCTTTTCGCATCGATATTTATAGCAAAAGTGATGGCAATCCCGAACCAATCACAATTGCTTACAAGTATTGTAGAAAGGGAAGGCTGGTAACCATTTCCCTTCTACCGAGGCAGGTATAGGGTCGTTACGGTATGAACCTCTACCCTAATTCAGGACGCAATACATTTAATTTCATCCGATAAACGATTATTCTCCATAAAATGTCCAATGAATCTTCTTTCCTTTTTATTCAAAATTTGACTAGTGCATATATGCTTTAATGAACTGTATCAGAATATTTCGACCTGTTATAAAGCTTCACTGCTTCTTATGATAATATCCAAATGAACTGCGACCTTTCTCCGACACGCTGGTTTATAGTTAACACTATTCCTACCGACACTTCATATATACTTATTCCTACCACGACCGGTCATTTGACTGTACCGGACGGCATAGTGTTAATCTTTGTTTCGTAGTATTTCTGTATTCAATTTCTAACATTCCCCAGCGTTCCACGTCAACCGAAAAATTCTTTCACGCGAGACAGAAAAATCGTAGTCGTTCACCGGTCAACTAGCCAATTTCCCTTGACATCGCGGAAGCAGTCGTCGAGAGGGAAACGCGGCGAATGTCGTCGCGTGACGTGCAATTCGATGGTTCCAACGGACGGCTTTAGGAACAGTTAGCTATCGGGCCAGCGAGTGGTGAGCCATGGTTGGGTGTGTGTCTTTAGAAAAGCATTAGTGTCCGGAATTAATTGATCGCGGAAGGGAAGTGGATATCTACGCGAGCTTACATGTTCCTCTTTACCTCTCCCCCCCTCTCACTCCGCCTTTCTCTTTCTCTTCACCTGTACTCTCCCTTTCTCTCGGCGGTCGGGTTGGGGGTGCAGGGTAATATCGGTACTAGCCTGTACCAGCCGATGAGCCACCTCGCCGCCCTCCTCTCTCTTCGGGGCTTTTCTTGCGCTGCCTCCTCTACACACGATCGTGCCCAGGGCAACGATATAATCCAGCGGCTTGTTCCCCGTGACTTCTGCCCCCGCGGTATTTGCCACGGTTATCGTCGCTTATTGCTGGTCGGAGCCTCTTCCATGTACGCTATACCGCTCGCTAGCATTTGCTCGGCCATCGAACAGCGTGTTACGTTGTAACAACGTACTCGTCTTCGTAAAAATGTTATATTCCTGTTATAATTGATGACCCGAGGTTATTAACACTAGATTACCGAATGTTGGGTGTATACCTATTGTAGTGTTACAATAATAATAATATTTATTTATAGATTATAGAAATACAGTTACAATACTATGTACAAATTTTACTTAGCGCGACTCTCTACACGGTATCACGTCTAATTCAACTCTCTACACGGTATCACGTCTAATTCAACTCTACACAGTATCAGGACTAATTCAACTCTCTACACGGTATCACGTCTAATTAAACTATCTACACGGTATCACGTCTAATTCAACTCTACACGGTATCACGTTTAATTAAACTATCTACACGGTATCACGTCTAATTAAACTCTCTACACGGCATCACGTCTAATTCAACTCTCTACACGGTATCACGTCTAATTCAATTCTCTACACGGTATCACGTCTAATTCAACTCTACACGGTATCACGTTTAATTAAACTATCTACACGGTATCACGTCTAATTCCACTTTACACGGTATCACGTCTAATTCAACTCTACACGGTATCACGTCTAATTCAACTCTACACGGTATCACGTTTAATTAAACTATCTACACGGTATCACGTCTAATTCAACTCTACACGGTATCACGTCTAATTCAACTCTCTACACGGTATAACGTCTAATTCAACTCTCTACACGGTATCACGTCTAATTCAACTCCACACGGTATCACGTCTAATTCAACTCTCCACACGGTATCACGTCTAATTCAACTCTACATGGTATCACGTCTAATTCAACTCTACACGGTATCACGTCTAATTCAACTCTCTACACGGTATCACGTCTAATTCAACTCTGCTCTTTTCGACCAGAGAAAACTGTCGCTAACCCTTGGCCTTTCTCCCACCACGTATCTCGGAAAAATTCCTCAAGTATGACCACATTTGGGCACCTTTCGAGAGCCTCGCGCGTCGTCAAAGGTTTTCCCCAAGCAGATCTGAACTTTCGCTGTTCACCCCTCACTTTCTCTTACGGTATAAAATTAATTACGATACTACACTATTTTGCCTGAGTCAATTCAGAAGAAAGCGAAAAAAGCTGTTGCATACAATTAAATATACAGCAGCGGTCAAAAGTTTAAGATCAGGGGGTCAACAAAAATGAAATAATTAATGTATGAGAAATAGTACACTAAACAAATTTAGTGTTCTGCATTAATCGATAAGTACTATACTACTTTGTTAACAATAAAAATGAAGCAGCGCAATCGCGCTGTTGCGATTTTATGTCGAGAAAACCCAGCACATTTCGAATACCGTGGACAACTGACGGTGCGTTACCGATCGTCGAAGCGCGCTCAGATTTACTAAAGCAAGTACATTACACAGCTCCTTTTAATGTAAATAGTACAATTTGAGGGTGATTGCTAGTTTATTGGCGTGTGTATGTTTGTTTGTGTGAAAGAGATTCTAGAATGAACGGTCAAGAAATTAGAATGAGAAGCAATGTATGGAAAACAAGAAGGATGAAAATATGAATGAATGGAGTAGAGAATGAAAAAAATTGAATGAGGATCGTGAGTGTACACCTTTTGTTTATTGATTGATTGAGAATAGGACGTGCGAATGAGATCGGAGAATTATTACATCAAATAAACACATTTATATATTTTTTACATTGTCGTTTTCCTCAACACAATTTACAATAGGTAGAATAACACTATAATAATGCAATAATACATTACAAAATAAAAATTTAAATACAAACGCTATTGCGCTGCTTGGTATTTCTTGACATAAAATAAGACAAGCGCTTTCGCGCAGCTTGGATCTTTTCGTACTCGTTTAAAGAAAGCGCGGTTGCGCTGTTTGGGATTCTTCGACAGTGCTTTTTCAATACCTCCTGGGACTTAAACGGTTAACCTGTTAACTGGGTATGACGAAATATTTCGTCATACCCGAAAGACAACTTCAATGAACATGATGACATTTTTCGACATGGAAATTAACCGTAATACGTTGAATGCATTACGTTTTATGTAGGTTTTATCTATCAAAACAGCCGCTGCACGCAGTCGTCCGCTCATACATTGTGATAACACTTCAAGTTTGCACAATTTGGTTTCATTTTAGTCTGAATTTATTCCCCGGTTAACAGGTTAATACTGCTTTTTCGTCTGAAACTTATGTCCGTTACGATAAATTTCATAATTTCCGTAATATCTTTCCGAGTTGCCTTTTTTCTTTCTCGTTCGTGTCATCGTTGAGGATTCTCAACGCCGAGGGCTAAGAGGCAACGGTTAGGAACGTTTGTTTGAGAAGGCCGAGGGCCGACGGTTATTAAGCTCAGGCCACAGACCACATCAGAGGCAAGAAAGACCCCTTGGCGTATTCACCTATCCTGCAACCCTTTCGGTTTCCCTCTCTCTCTCTCTGTCTCTCTTTCTGTTTAACGTCGAGGTTCGTCCGCGTATCTGTCATAATTCACAATGCTTTACGAACTTTCTGCTCTTCGACGATCAATCTTCCGTGCATTTCATTGAAACGTTGACTGGACAAGAAATTTTAATCAGAAACGCGTATTAAAATTAAATAAAAAACTGAAAAATAAGACTACGCGTCTGACTATTAAAATAAAACTCAAGAGTAGAACAACACGTCTGACCCCTTCGACGTTACATTTATTTCTGTTCCTTTTTTTTTTTATATAATATCAACCGTCTCTTCGTTACCACCTCTGGCTGAACTTTGCCGCCTTTATTCAAATTTTCCTCCGTTGACAGAATTCTAGAAAATGCTTGATGCATGGCATTCTGTGAGCCGGCTCGTCTCACAAATGCCTTGAACGATTCTGCGCTAACACGCGTATATTATGTTTCATCGTTGCTCTCTCGAGCAGAGCAGTTTATTTAGCGATACTAGCCGACATTTTCAGCTGTGCATATAATACAATCAATTTTTAGATAGTGTTTCGTTTCAGCAATGATCATAATTTTAATTATTGTAGCTCTAAAGAGACACAAATCGCTCACGCAGGCGGTTTTATTAAGAACTAACTGTAAGAAACGCTAGTGTCGATTGTGTACCTTTATCTGATTTTCTAAAGTGGAACCATAACAAATATTCTAAAGTGAAACCATAGAATTCAAAGTAAGAAGTGTATCGAAACATAGAATAAGTTTGACGTTGTGTAACTAGAATGTCGTAAAGAAGTCTACGAGTTTCCACATGATTACTACATAATTAAGTGGACTTAAAAATTCTCGCCACCTGAGATTCAGATAAATGCAGTACCATTTACATATACAGTAGCAGACATAAGTTAAAGACCAGAAGATATTACAAAACAGAATACCACGGTTTATAAATATCGCTTATACAGTAGTGGAAAAAAGTTTAAAACGAGAGGATAATGTAAAGCATAATTTTATGGTTCGCAAATATTGTTTATCGATTCATTTTTATTGTGATTATTGTGAAACGTTATTTATTAATTAGCATAGAATACAAATTTTGTTGACACTGTTATGTCTTATTAATCCTTTGCCCACGGGAAGAGGCTTTCCGTCTTCGAAAACGTCCAATATCGAAATTAAACAGTTCCGAAATTTGCTTCGATCAAGTTTTCTTGATCTTTAATCTTTTGAGCTCGAGAGGTGACTAGCTTAATCACCAAATGATAATTTCGCAAATTTTCAGACATTAGTTAGTTTGTTTATTAGTCAAACTCAGAGGTTAAATAGTCATATATGTAAATTTTAGTATATCTCTTAACTAAACTAAACGACGTTTAATATAGGCGAATCTTAATGAATATTTTGAATTTGAAAATTTTTGAAGTTAGTATCATTAGACAACTAAGTCATCTTCTGAGTGCAAAGGGTTAATTAATTTATTTATTTTCTTTGGCCCTTTGGTCTCAAATTTTTCTCCGCTGCTGTACATTCAAATCTGCAATCGTGAAAATTGATCCATCGCCCACGCTCCTTTCGAGTCCTCCAATAGTGTGGCGCAGCTCCACGGCACCGCTTATCCCGGGTCTGGGCGGAACGCACGAATCCAGGCCACTTAGACGCAATCACGAAAGCAATTGGAATCGGTAAATATCTGATTCGGCCAACGCAAAGGGAAGCCCCATCGAAAACGAGCGTGGCAGGCGCCGGGCTAGAGCGGGTCGAGTAGCAGTTTGACTTCAGATATCCGTCAGATATGTCCTTGAAGCATGCGAGCGGCGTAACGCGCCGCTTGATAAAGCACGCCGATATCCGCGCGCTTGCTGCGTTAAACGCTCCCACGCGCTTCCTTCTAATGGATAGACACGCCCGCCGCGCTGTCTCTCTTCCGCCTCAACCCTTTTGTCCCGTTGCGAAGGTTTTCTTCTAATAGAAGCGAAAGCCAGGAACAGATCATTAAACGAAATTTTTCCGGTCGTCAAATATCCCCAGAAATTTAGCCGACAACTTTATTTATGATGGTTCCTCAGCATCAGGCTTTCTATTTTTTATTACGCGCCACGACCATACAATCCGAGTAACAGGACTAACAGTTGACTCCCCGGTTTCTCGAATTTTCGCAAAGCACAACCCCTTATCACCCCTTGTGTGGACTGTACCTTCCCACTCCAAAGATGACCAGTGAATCATCGTTACTGATCTCTATTAGGACTGGTTTCATCTCTATGAAACACAGAGTGTGAGATCGAAAAAGGGGAAAATATAAAACAAAAGAACAGCGCGGTGTTACCGCACATGTTTCGGCACCGGGCAGTTCTCCCAGGCTCGTGTAAGAGAATAGACGTAGAATATGTGATAGTTATTAGAAATAAAGTAATGTTTAGTATATATATAGAGAGAGAGTGTGCCTTATTGTTATTATTATTATTATTATTATTATTTTAAGAACCCAACAGTTATCATAAAATAACGTCCGCGTAACCCAAAGCATATACAAGATGTTCGGACGAAGCTAGGAGAAAATTGCAGAGGTAACTCTATGCCACATTCTAAGACGAAAATCAAGAGCGAAAAAATTGCGTTTGACGCTTTGTTTATTAGTTATAAGCAAGTAAAGGATCAGGTTGTTTTACGCCTGAAAGCAGGCAAACGGGGTAGCGCGGTAGGTAACCTCAATGACTACGCAGTGATGCTCCGTTTGCCTACTCTCAGGCGCAAAACAGCCCATTCCTTTAGTAGCTTATAACTAATAAACAAAGCGTTGAACGCAATTTTTTTACTCTTGATTTTCGTCTTAGAATGTTGCACAGAGTTACCTCTCCAATTTTCTCCTAGCTTCGTGCGAACACCCTGTACTTTGTTAACGCTTGTAAGAAAGACATTAATTACTATTCACTACCGTTTCATCACTACCATTCGTTATCAGTTTATTCTTTTTCTTTAGTCACTACATCGACCTTATTCTATACAGTCCACTTACTTTTCTGAACTAAAACTAGTCGCACAAAGTTAATTGGGCGTGTGACGTACGAGTTTAACCGTACACGGACATCGTCGGTGGAAAACGCGTACACGACACCTTTCGCGGTGCCGTGGTCTCGGTTGCACCAAGGGTTAGCATGCAAGCGGTTCGATTTCACCCCCACGTGCGCCGCTCTAACCCTCTCCAACCCGTCGCCGCCGTCGCGGAAATCTGCCTTCGGGCGCGTTGCGGAGGCACCGAGATCCGACGTGATAAGTGGTTAAACGGCAGTAAGTAAATGTTGTAATACGCATCTGTCTCTCCGTCTTCAAAGAGAGGTCTGGTTTGCGCGCCGCGAGACGATTACGCGTTGAGCGCGACCTAGCCGCGGCGTTACGAGATTAGGATTTCGAGGCGGGATCGCGTTCGTTCCCGGGACGTGCGACGATAACAGGTTGGTCGGTCGCGATGGTGACAGTTTTGGGTGCTGGGGAGGGTCACGGTTGCCGACAGGTGTCGACGAAAGGGCAGTTTTGTGAGTTTAGCGTGCTGTTTTGCATGCGTCGCGTCGTGCCTCGGGTGAAGGTCCATTTATGCTAGCCGAGCACCAGTTAGGTGCTATGGAAAAATTCACAACATTTTGAAATGCAATAAATTTATTAACAAGCATATCTTGACCTAACGGTAGTCACTATTACAAGAGATGTTCTGAGCCATTTCTCAGTAGATTTTTTCTATGGGTGAGGGTGATGGTGACTTTAGTTCACTATGATGTTTTTCTAGACTATGGAACAGGTGAGTAATGGAAAATAACTTTTTGGATTATGGAAAATGTGGGCAATGGAAAATGACTCTTGGCTGTGTATATTCAACAGCACCGACACACTAGCAGGGTCGCAGATCATCATACATAAGAAATAAGACCCAGGCCAACAAACAAACCTTCCGTATTTAAAATACCACCACTTTTGCAGATATGGACTTCAACATACTGATATACGTACACAATTCAAAACACGACAACTGAATGCACTCTGCTCGACTGTATAGTCATTCGAAAGTTCTCTTTTATTCGAACGTTTAATTCTTTTGAGATGAATAATAATCCTACAGATGATGACTCTACACAGAATGCTACCATTGCTATATAAAATATGTTTCAATACGCAGAAAAATCTTATGATTATTGTATTTAATACTATGTTTATAATTAATAGCAGAAGTATAAACTAACTCTTAAGTTATAAATAAGAACAATAAACACTTTTAAGACAACTCTCAATTTTCGATACGACTGTGGTGATTCTTGGTGTACATTTTTAATCTAATTAATAATCACATTGATTGCTCTTCTCTTTTTTCTATATGCCAGAACTGAGATCTAGAGCAGGATTTCATATACATAGATCCAGATCTAAATATGGATTAATTAATCCAATCAATCGTATTATTCCAGCCCCTAACACTCTTCATAATCGTTTGAAGATTCTTCTTGTAGCCCTCTACATACTTTCAGAAGCAAATTGCGAAAAATTATTGGCTGATTCCGTACTTTTATGTAGAATATGATTATGCATACGTTCCTCAAATGTTACATTAAATTTCTTGTGTACAATTTACCTGTTATTCTTCTGAGGTCCATTTATAAATAAATAAATGAATAAATAAATATTGTGATTCTTAATACAATTAGTAAAACGTAGAAATTGTATCCAGTTCTGTTCGTATCTCTATTTAATTGTAAGTACACAAATTTTGGGACGAGCACGATATTGTTAACAAGTCGCTTCCCTTTAAATTACGCCCGCCGGCTAATAACGGGGAGACACATGACATTCGTGCATGGCAATAATTAATTTTCGCAATTATGCCCGCCTTCGTTCCTTCCTGCGCTGCATCACCTCGCCTCGTGTACCTCCTTCGCCCCCGTAATCCTTCAACCCTTTCTTCTAACATATATACCGTCCTACCGTTCGACGAGCATAACCTCAAGTAATTATAACCGTAACCTCACTTTCGATACGTCTGTTTTTAACTCATTATAAAGAACGATGTTCTGCTTTTTCAGGTAAATACCACAACGTTTCTGTAGAGCAGTATTCACCTCATTGATCGTTCGAGCCTTCCCCTCTTTCCTGGCTGGGGTAAGTCATTAAGTGAATCAGTAAATTTTAAAATGTTTCAGCACAATGGTCAATCTTATAGGGTTCATAGAAATGAATATAGTCGCCTACGTACAGTGGTTCCAAAAAGTATTCGTACACTGTATTATAAGAAAATTCATCTACTTCTGAAATTCTAATTTCAATGAAACTTTATGTGTGTACAGAGCATTGTGTGTCCTGCATTGAACAATTTTTTGGCAAAATATCTTTTAAGGGGGCTGATAACGAATCTCAAAGTTCCAGCGATATTTCAAGCTTTGAATACAAGCTTTTCTGTGTTCTTTTTTTATGGCAGGGCGATAGGGTATTAAAAATTAAACATTTTCTATTTGAAAGGTTTTGTTTCATCAAGTACCATTACAAAGTTATCTTTAAAAAATGAGAGGAAACTCAGAAATTTCAACGCTGGTTTCACCCCTTTAACACGTTGAATACCATGGAGGTCACCGATTTCAAATTGATAGAAATGCATAATTTAGAATAATGTCAATACTTATCAATTTTTCATTACTACCATCGTTAATGCAATGGTGCGAAGAAATTAATGAAGTGAAAAATATCTAAAAGTAGTTACACTTATTTGTTGTAGGTAATATTTCAACAGTGTATGTATCGTATAATAGAAAATTCATCGTGGCGCCACAGGCAAAGTAAAACTGGCGTGGCATTCAACGTGTTAAAATGGCATTTAGATGAAAAGAAGAGATTAATTCATACGTATACTATTACGATCTACATACCTACCAAGTTATATCAAATACTTCTATCAGACTCAGAATTTCAGGGTTAAACGAATTTATTTGTGACATAGTGTACGAATACTTTTTGGAGCAACTGTAAGGTGAAAACATAGGTAACTATGTTTCGTTTATAAGTTACTGGATGCTGGCAAAATAAACTTCTTCGAACGAAGTGCATCCTGAGTTATAATATTAGTGAGACCGGAAAGTAATGTCGTTTCTATCATTCAATCTCTAGATATTTTTCTCAAAAACCAAATGATTTTTGTCGATCCGGCATTGAAATTTTGCACACCAGATGGCAAAAGATTGTTGATAATGAGGGTAATTACATCATCGATTAGAAATAAAAACTCTTTAAAAATGTATGTTTTAATTTAATGTAAGAAAACGACATTACTTTCTGGTCCCACTAATATTACAAAATCACGATATACATAATAGACAATTAATAAATCGAAGCTTCATTTTGTAAATTTAGTATACACTTTATGTTTCATTTATCGAGCACGATTATGAACATAGGACACTTGCAAAATTCTTGTTACGCTCAGTTTTCAGCGAAGGCCTGAAGAATCGGTATAATTTAACACTCTTTATGACACAAATAATCAATGATTTATTATACGACTTTAACATAAGCTTCTCTGCGTTCTAAGTATAGATAGGACACGATTAGTGCGAATAATAAATCTTAGTAATCGTATTATTCAAATTCGCATCATTCCAATACTCGAAATACTGTAATTGGTTCTAAAAAAATCTCTAAAATACATATTTTCATACGTTTATTAAATTACGACGGTAAGAATATCTTTATTGTTTTTTTTTTTTTAATGTTTCAACAGTACAGCCTATACTTTTAAGTATCACTGTTGCATGCTTCTCACATTTATCGAATTTTCGTTCGCATTCAGTACTATTTTACAATTCGCTGTAAATCGAGTATTGTACTACTTGAACTCGTATTAACACTATTCCTACCGACACTTCACGTATATTCCTACCGCGACATTCCCACGTAAGACAGACTAAAAATTTTTCTCAGAAAATAAACAATGAAAAAAGAAGTGAACATTGAAAAATTTATTATAACGTATATTTGAGGAAAAGTCTATAGTTTAAAGATGATTCAGTTACGTTGTGTATATGAAATTGTAATCGAAATTTTAAAAACGGTCATTTGACCGGTCGTGGTAGGAATAGTGTTAACTGGAATCTACCTATACGTTAAACGATCAACGGACGCGATACATGGCGTTAACCCAAATTTAAGACGAGAATATACTATATAACCCTGTACTGTGGTTTACAAATATGATATATATATTTATTAATAATATTTACAGTATAGTATAGAACCTGCTGATCACTATAAAACGCGAAATTTGTTCACCGTACTGTTTCTGTTAATATGAGTTGCTCTACCTTTCCTGACCATTTGGTCGTAAACCTTTTGGACTTAGTCCGTTATTGTATTTGATTGGAGGGAAAGTTCTGTTGTATTTTAAATAGACAGGTAATTTTTCTTGTAAATAAAAAAAATATCTAGCTACTGAATCATTGGGAATTCTTTTTGCTTTTTACCTGCTGTATAATATAAAAGGTGTCCTTTTTTTCCGTTCATCATTTACTTGTGATATTTAAAGTGAAAAACATGTCAGTAGATAAAGTGCATTTACGACACTGCATTTTGTATGAATTCCAAAAAGGAAGCAACGCATTGGTTGCATGTAAAAATTTATGTGCGGTATTTGGAAAAGATATTGTAAATGTTCGTACTTGTCAAAGATGGTTTAGCAAATTTCGTTCCGGGGATCTGAGCCTCCAAGAAAGTAATCGATCTGGACGACCATCCAAGATCGATAATGATGTTTTGCGATCCATGTTGGAAAATAATCCACATTTAACAAGTCGAGAAATTGCAGAAGAGTTTGGCATTCTTCATACAACTGTTGGAGATCACATTAAATCTCTTGGGTTTGTGTTGAAGCACAGTGTTTGGGTTCCACATGAATTACCGGAAACGGAAAATACGACAGAACTTCCCCTCCAACCTAATAGCTGCTACCTTCCAACAAAACTACGTTGCGTTCCCCTAATTCATCCAGTTTTCGCCTAAGACACGTCCATCGAAACCTACCACGACGAAACTATCGCGAGGTGGACGTATGCAGCAAATTAATAAATTCCGTTCGAAACGCGAACTTCTCGAGCGACGCGAGTCGACAACGTCGAGCCTTGGCTCACGAGGCTGGACGAGGGGCCAGGGTGGAGGGGGGTAAATTAGTAATTAGAAATCTGATACCAGCGAGGTAAGTCGGTGTTGTTTCGGCATTGCGTGGCTGTGCGCGTCGCGTGGACTTCTGCGACAGGCACGGCCTCGCGTGACCCGACGCCCCCGCGAGGGTGGTAGCCCTGAGCAAGGAGCGAGCAGGCCAGAGGGGGACAGGGAAACCGTCCTGGAAAACGTAAGGGATGACAATTATGCCCTACAGGTAATTGCCAGGTTGCAGCTAAACGGAGCGAGCGGCCTGCTCCTCCCCCCTACGCCTCTAGCGCCCCGAAACGCGAGCTTTCGCCAGAAAATCGTGGCCTTTAAAAAGCGTCACGCTTCTCGCGGCTTTTTAATCTAACGCGGTTTTCCGCCCTTTTCGTTGTACCGACAAACGCGATCGTGGAGATCGTTGGTACACTTTTAACTTCGAGTTGATGTGACCTTTTCGAACTTTCTCCTGGTCTCGGTTACTTTTCTGGGCTTTTGCGTACCTTTAACTTGCAACCGGCAAAGTGGGGTCTATTGGACTCTAATGATTTTTCATTTTATGTGAAATATGTGATTTGAACAGGTTTTTAAGTAAAATAATAAGTGTGTGCGACTTAAAGATTGAAAAGGTGAGGGTTCGTTAAGTATTGTAGAATACTGTCAGTTTTGAGGATTTTCATTGGAATGAATGATGTCTAATGCAATTAAATGGTGATTCTGTTGGTGATACTATCCGAAAGTTCCATTGTTCGGTTAATTTTGTCTTAAAACGCGACATTTGTTTATGGTGCTATTTCTCATAACACGAATTGCTTTATTTTTACCGACTTTTCAGTCATAAACTTTTGTCTTACAATTACAATATATTATATTTCAATTACATCACATTGTAATACATTGTTTACTTCGAATCTTTCCCAACACCGACACAATTACATATAATCACAGTATTATAATCTTAAAAGTCATTTACATCAAACGCTCCCCATATATCTTCACATCGCCTGTATAACACATTCCGAATCTCCTTCAAATTCTCCGTGAACCAAACAACGTATTCCCGTATTTCTACGCTAACTCTATAAAGTCCACTACTTTTATCGCGCAAGGCCAATAATTAAATCGAAAAAAATGTTGAATTCTGACAACGTTAGACATTATTATGATATTAGCATTATAATAGAATATTAATATTAACGGGTTGGCAACTAAGCTCCCGCCGTTTTCTAAGACTTCCTTAAAGTTTACTATTTAATGCAAACTAACTACTAATTAATTAATGATTTATTTTCCCTTATTGTTTGCAACTTGAATGTGAACCCAACAACATATTCTGACGTTACTCCGCCAATCTTACATGGCACTCCTCTCATCGCGCCAGACCAACAATTAAATCGAAAGAAACCGCGAATTCTAACAACGTTAGACAATACTATAAGATTAGTATAATATTAGTAATATTAGTATTACAATATTAGTATAATATTAGTAATATTAGTATTGCAATATTAGTATAATATTAGTAATATTAGTATTGCAATATTAGTATAATATTAGTAATATTAGTATTACAATATTAGTATAATATTAGTAATATTAGTATTACAATATTAGTATAATATTAGTAATATTAGTATTGCAATATTAGTAATATTAGTATTGCAATATTAGTATGATGTATTGCAGTAATATTAGTATTGCAACATTAGTATAATATTAGTATTGCAATATTAGTATAATATTAGTATAATATTAGTAATATTAGTATTGCAATATTAGTATAATATTAGTAATATTAGTATTACAATATTAGTATAATATTAGGAATATTAATATTAATGGGTTGTAACTAAGTTTCCGTCGTTTTCTAAAATCCCCTTAAAGTTTACTATTTAACAAAAATTAACAACTAATTAATAAATAATGTATTCTCCCTTATTGTTTACGACTTGCACGTGAACCAAACAACATATTCTCGTATTCCTCCACCAACCCTATAAAGCTGTCCTCTCATCGCGTCAGACCAACGATTAAATCCAAAGAAACGTCGAATTCTAACAACGTTAGACATCCGTTCGCAGAAAACGGGTGCGTGCAACAGAGGACGGAGTTCGACCCTTCGGCGACAATCGTCCACGAAATTAGCCGCAAATGTGTGTTATTTCGCCGGGCAGGTCGACGTGCGGTGACGTATATGCCCCGGCATCTATTATGAAAGCAGCCGAGGCAAAGGCTGCCGCCGTCTGACGCTCGTTCCGCACGCGCCTTTTCCCACGTGCTCGTAAGCCACGTAGCCCGCTCGTAGACGCATTTAGAAGTCGCCCGCGGGTGGCAGCGGCGAGGGAAAGTATAGTTCGCTGTGTGGTAGAGGTCGAGGGGGGACACGCGGGCTCGTAGCGTTACACCGCTGTCACTTTTGTCACGTTATTGGCGTCGCACCGCGAGAGGCCACGTGGCCCGTTCGCGGCGGAACGCGGCCATAAGTCAGCGTCGCTTGTACGTGCCGCGTGTCAATCGGACGCCTTCGCGAATCAGTATGCCCCGAGCCTTGGCACGCTTTACCCGTTTCGACGTACATACGTGGACGTGTCGGATCGCCGGTTCCTTGAACAGGGGTAGGGCACGATTCTCGAGGACTCGCGCGATCGTTCATGGCTGCTAACTGATTTCACCTTGAACGGGTTGTTTCTTCGAGTTTTCAACGCTTCGAGGTTCGATGACTGGTGTTTGTGAGTGCCTTGCCGGTTGAACGTTCGGTGGATGTTCGATGAGACGGCGTTCCAGGATGGGGAAAGTGTAAGTAGGAAAAAACTTATTTTTGTATTTTGGAAAAATAAAACATTGAACTTCGAAAGATACTGTGGCTCCAAAAAGTATTCGTACACTGTATTACAAGGAAATTTGTCTACTTCTGAAATTCTGATTTCAATGAAACTTTATGTGTGCACAGAGCATGGTGTGTCCTGTATGGAGCAACTTTTTTAGAGGCAATACATTTTTTAAGGGGACTGATAACGAATCTCAAAGTTTCAACAATTTCTCACGCTTTGAATAGAAGATTTTCTGTGTACTTTTCTTATGATAAGGCGATAGAGCATTAAAAATTAAACATTTTCTATTTGAAAGATTTTGCTTCATCAAGTACCATTACAAAGTTATCTTTAAAAAATGAGAGAAAACTCAGAAACTTCGATACTGGATTCACCCCGTTAAAATGACATTTAGATGAAAAGAAGAGATTAATTCATACGTTTACTATTACGATCTACATACCCACAAAGTTTTATCAAATACTTCTATCAGACTCAGAATTTCAGGGTTAAACGAATTTATTTGTGATATAGTGTATGAATACTTTTTGGAGCCACTGTAAATTTTAGCGTAAGGTACAGTGGAAATTTTCTTAAACAGATATGTACTGTCTCAATGACGTACCTACATGTTCTGTTATTCGAATAGAGTGTCATCTAATTATAGTTCTTTGTGATAAAATATTGTAGAATTTGATGACGAAAATGATACAGGATATGGGAATATTTAAGTAAACTATTGATCTTCTTAATATCCATTTAAGTGAATGATGTTTAGTGGTAGAAAAAGCAATTGTTCTGTTATGACGAAAATGATACGGGATATGGGAATATTTAAGTAAACTATTGACCTACTTAATATCCATTTAAATGAATGAAGTTTAGTGTAAGAAAAAGCAATTGTTTTGTTATTTGAGAATTCTTTTGTCTCAACACCGTTTTCTCCCAATAACTCATGTATGAGAAGGTTCTACTGTACATGTGTATATTACTGTTTGTAAACATCAGTCCAACTAAACTTTTTGCTTCGACCAAAATGTGAACAATTGGAATATAGTTCTGTGTTTGGTTCTAATAAGAATTCACATATGGCAGTAAATTTCTGATAATTGTTCGTAACACAGTTTTTTTATATTAATAAATTAATATGATGAGTAGGCGAATATTCAGGAGTTATATTATATTTGTATTTGAAGTGGAATAGAACGAACGAGAAGTATCTTACTGTATATTTAAAAATAAATCAACAGTGTAGAACAAAATTTTTTTGTATACTGCTTCGTTTCAAAGATAAACAACTTTGGAAGGTTATTGGATAAAGACATGTACTTAATTGTTTTTAATTATTAAATTAGACTATGCATTGCTTGTTCTACACCTTTATGAGTAAATCAAACAGGTTACTTAAAAAATGTACAGTTTATATTACTGTACAGCTGCAATTGTCGAATATAATTAGTCTAAGTAGTATACAGAGAAATTAGTCAGACCGAAGTGCAGTGAAGTGCATACGTATCCAATGAACTCTTAAGCTCAACTTTCACGATACTAAAACGTGGCTTCGAAGCATTTTATTCTATATTCCCAACTTATTCTTGCATCTAGAAGAATTTTCTGCTCTTTTGCATTTTTCGTCTTGCAGCAATCTATATAAAAATAAATAAATAAGGTTCATCATAAATTTTTGTCGAAAATCTTTTACTTTTTCAATCTTACATATTGTTACTGTCATTATTATTCATTTATACCCTACATAAAGTTATTATAATTATTACTGTTGTTCATGTTACATATGCTATCATATATTATTAAATATTTTCTACTGACTGGAGAACCATTATTGTTTAACTTATACCGCTTAATGAAAAAGCAAGAATTAAACAAAAATACCGTAACCTCTGGTTGTTTTTTATCTTTTTTTACGCGCAAACCCATTTCACACCAACAAAAATAACAAAAGAATGAACAGTGAGCGAGCACAAATAACTTAGCCTAATAGGAAGCTATAAAGGTTAGACTTAAAGAAATTAAAATTCTCAAAGAAAAAGTCAATATTTTGGCTATAATAATTATTCATTCAACATGTTCGACAATACGGATCGTTTAAATTTAGATTGGAAGAGTAGAAGAAAGACTTGAACAGCAATGGGTGCTTTATTATCTAGAAGTAATTATTTATTAAAACTAACGCATTGGACTGTTTTTATTAAAATTAACATGTCCGTCACCACGTCACCCATATTTGAGTGACGCTTTTTTTCTTAATGTAAAATAAGATTTTAAATTATAATTCTAAAAGAAATTCAATGGAATAAGTATCGAAGTATAATATATCTATAAATATAAAATACATAAAATAAAAATAAAAAGTTAAACCTTTTGCAGTTTTTATATTTTTTTACTCTAGTTTTCTATGCAATTGGAATTGGGCCCAGCGAAAAACTCATCCGAATCACGCTGGGCTACGAATGTGTTAACACACTGAATTCGATTAGAAATTAACACAAAATCTTGGAATTCAATCTTACCCAATTCTATAAATGACAACGGGACACCTAAAACACGAAGTAAAATCAGGACTGCGATGAAATTCTTCCTCAGGCACCCCACATCGTTAAATTCGAATCCTGCGAAACTTCAACGACCGAATTGGTGGTGGGCCCACGCTCGACCCACGACAGGCTGATTTCGTGGCGGAGAATGGAGTCATTCTCACGGAGCGTATTTCGCGCGAGCAACAGCCACGCCGGGAAGCCGATGTTTACTTTATCCTCGCTAATCAAGGGACGTATTTGCGTTTTATAATCCTTGGTCGGCTAAGAGGGTAAAATCTGAAAGCTTAGTGGAATCTCCTTTCGGTTGGATGGGTAATCCCGGGCTTCGACCCTCGATTCCTCCACCCCCCTCGCGGCCCCTTTTCACGGATCGGTCGCGAGGAAGAAGCAACGTCGTCTTCGTGGAGCGTCTTCGCGTACCGTCCGCGACTGCGTCGCTGACTTTTAACCCTTAATACTATTTCTACCAAGAGGTGTCAAAAGACAAATATTGTTTGTAAATATTGTTTGTGCATTCATTATGATAGAACACTGTTTATCGATTAGCATAGAACACAAATTTTGTTTATTACGCTATTTCTTATAAATTAATTAATTTATTCTCCTTCACTCTTTGGTCTTAAACCTTTGTCCACTACTTTACATAGGCAAATAAGAGATGTAAAAATACGAGAAGAACATTATTTATAAATTTACTAATAATTAATCTTCGCCACGGCTGCTATATTCAATTTAACCCTTTCGCTTCGGCTGTCCAGTCCGCCGAAGTACCGTCACTGAATGGAAGCATAGGTCAGAAATATGCACAGTGAGCGTTTTTCTATGTCTTAAATAACAACTGTGCTGAATAAAACGATCGTTGCTCTAATGTAACAAGTATATTCACATTTTTAATATGAAAAGACTTGCAAAATTATTGAAATACAAAATTATTAAAGTATAAAATTATTAAAATACAAAATAAATTTGGATGCCGCCTATAAGCGGCGCTCGTGCCTACAGGTCATCTCGTGGACGCCGCCTATAAGCGGCGCTCGAAGCGAAAGGGTTAAAAGGAAATGCTGAAACGGTCTGAAGGTTTATTTATTTATTCCAGCTAAAAAAGTACTACATCAAAATGGCGTTAAGAACCAGTTACATACATCAGTCTCCCTAAAATAAAAATTCTTACGGTATTCGAACAGATGAATTCCATTGATATTTACAGTCCAAGGAATTTATTCGTACTCGTGCTTCATACTATTTCAAACATGCAGCTCTCCCCCCGATATAATTCCGTTTGCTTTTCTTTTCTATACAGAGGTCTGCCTCCCTTTAAACGTAAACGAACGCAAAACCTGAGGAAATTTTGAAACTGCAGCGTTTACGACGAAGATCGAGTAATTGATAGGTACAAGGTACATCGATGTCCAAGCTAAAGGAAACACAAAAGGGACGAGCCACTGGCCACAGTCCTATCGATAATTCACTCGATCTGACCGGTCTGGTACCGATTTACCAGCGTGACCGTGTAATTCTACCTTCTTCGTCCTGTTTATATGATTAATGAGTTCACGATGGCCGCTGGTGGGCTGCGACTCCACGCGAGGAACGTAGCGACCCCATTTTCATACGAACACTGAATATTCTTACTCGAGGATACAAATTTCTTTCGAACGAACGTGAAAATACGTTCATGCTGAATTAACGTACGGTACAACCTCCTATGTGTAATATCGTAGTTAATTTGGAGTCCAAGGGGTTCGGATGAGTTAGGGACCAAAGGACATGGACGAGTCACTAGTAAGTGAGGATTCAAATAGCACAATGTTTGGTAGAGGATGATTATTGGACGGATGACTATTGCAATGGGATAATTGATAGGAAGGAAAATGATAGGAATCCAATATAGGACTCAGGTGTGAATAAAATAAAGTGAAGTGATTAAAATATTATTAATATACATTTAAAACTGTTTAATGATTACTTTAAAACTTAAACGAGCTTATAACTTAGTAACTACGACCTCCTTACTTCTTTCAGAATCATATTCTTTCTGCCACGCGCTCGCATATAGGAATTTTATTTGCACTTAGTGAGATGTTAGGGTTCATGTGTAGGCGTAACAAAGTAAAGTTCTTAAATATATTTAAAATAATTTAATAGTAACGCTGATTTAACAACTTTTCAACTTAACGCCTTCGACTTTCTAGCTGCTCTCACAAACATGCTCTTTCTGCCCCATGCATGTATTTTCCCCGTCATATATTCTTCCAAATACTCATTTTCTTTCTTTCTAGTTGTAAACCTTTCTCACTCGATGCATTCGGTCGTGTTCACCCAAAATTCCTCAATCGCTCAGTTTTCTCAAATGCTCATCTCTCACGCCTCAAAAATTCTCTAGTTCAAATATTTTACGTTCACACGGATATCGCTCAACTCAATCACTCTTCATACTTTCCTAAAACCGTACCTACTCAATTGCATTCCTACAATAGTAAAGTATAAAAAAATGTTCAACTTAATACCTTCCACGTTCTAACTGCTCTCACAAACATGCTCTTTCTGCCCCATGCATGTATTTTCCCCGTCATATATTCTTCCAAATACTCATTTTCTTTCTTTCTAGTTGTAAACCTTTCTCACTCGATGCATTCGGTCGTGTTCACCCAAAATTCCTCAATCGCTCAGTTTTCTCAAATGCTCATCTCTCACGCCTCAAAAATTCTCTAGTTCAAATATTTTACGTTCACACGGATATCGCTCAACTCAATCACTCTTCATACTTTCCTAAAATCGTACCTACTCAATCGCATTCCTACAATAGTAACGTATAAAAAATTTTTCAACTTAACACCTTCGACGTTCTAGCTTCTCTCACAAACATGCTCTTTCTGTCCTATTTTCCCCGTCATATATTCTTCCAAATATTCATTTTCTTTCTTCCTAATTGTTAACCTTTCTCACTCGATGCATTCGGTCGCGTTCACCCAAAATTCCTCAGTCATGACGTTTTCTCAAGTGCTCATCTTTCACGCCTTAGAAACATTCGAGTCCAAACATTCTGCATTCACACGACAATCATCCAACTCAAGCACTCTTCAGACTTTCCCAAACTCGCATCCACTCGATCGCATTCCTACACAATTTTTGCTTCAAACTATTACGCGCTACAATATTTATCAAGCCTTTCGGTGAGTTCGACTCTCGGACTATATTGTAAAAGGTTGCGTACGATTTCGAGAACCACGAAATTGCACGAGAAATCAATGCATCGCGTAGACAAGAAGCGATCACGATCGTAAACTGCTCGAGTCGAGGGTTAATCGCGATCGATCGGTGTAACATTTCTCCTCGATGCCGGAGGTGCGCCGGGGCTGCGAGCCGGTGAAATCGAGCTATTGAATCGACATCCGTCATGCGAACGTCAGCCACTATACTACGTGTTCCTCTACTGGTAACTCAAGCCATTCGACGCTAATTCCCTGGCTGGCATGCGACCGCCACTCGAACGACACGACATCACACTAACCGTTCGACCAGTTTCTTTTTCTCCTTCACCTCCATTCAGTTTTGCTTCTCGAAGTAGCACGTGCACGAAACAGAATTGCAGGGGAAACGTTTCGAGATGCGTACAAGCCGCCCAAGAAATTATATTTTGGTGACTGTAATCAAACGGACACCGCTTTCGCAAAGTTTCGAATGCAAACAATCACGTTTAACCAGTTAACTGCGTTCGACGTGTATATGTTACCGTGAATGACCGAAATTGGAGAATGTCAACAGATACCAAATACGTTGGTGAAAGATCGAATATTTAATTACATTGTTGTACATTCGAACCCTCTTCGGTGTGTGTCGACAATCACAGATATGCTCTGGTGGAGGTCCAAACCAGAAGAGTCAAAAAACAAGTGTTCCACAAATAAATGCAGTTGTAAAAGCAAGGGACTCTTGTGCAATTCAAAGTGTCATAATAGTTTAAGTTGTTGCAATAAATAAGATTTGAATCACATAAGTAAGTAATTTTTTTATTACTATTATTTTCTTTTCTCATGTAGAATGTACTGTGTATTTTAAATTCTTGGTCATTCCTTTCAGAAAGAGAGGCGAAAAAGTTACGTCACCCTTGTGGCGTTTTATAGCGACTGAATTACGGAGAAGAAAATATAAATCTCCAACATGTTCAACATTCACCATTAGTGCATGGTGAATGTCAACATTTACCGGTGTAAGTCAGAAATAAGGGTATTTAGCAAATATTTCGGACATACACCAAGCGACTATGTGAATGTTGACATTCACCGGTGAAAGTCGACATTCTCCAGATTTCGGTGTTTCACTGTAACATATACACGTCAATCGAAATCTTTATCTCGATGCGGTTAACGTGTATACACTGCATGAAAAATAAAAAATTACCATTCAATATAAACACTCAAACTTTCAGTAAAATGTAATACAAATATTATTTAGTGGTATGTTTTCTTTATATTACCAGTAAGCCTCAATTGATTTTAATTACACGGCCCGTGAGGAACTTTTAAAAATAAATTCCTCGGTTAACTGGGTAAAGCATATTTATGATCCAGAGCCCTAGGTAATCATACTGTGATTGCGTGCAAAATTTAGAATCTCAACTTTCGTTTCTTATTTACAATCACTGGATTGCGGATTTTTATGCATTTACGGGAAATTTAAATAGGCGAAAAGCATAAAATGCGAGTAATATCGAAAAGCATCTGAAACAGACTGTTTCCTATAATATTTAACACTATGACGGGTCAAAAGGACCAGTTTGTAATTTTTCATGGAAACTTGATAAATTTATTGTGATACCTAAACCTTTGGAAATTTACTGTGTCTTTTACTGTAATCATTACGGTCTGTTTGTTTCGTATTAAGTACCTTTTTAACATAATTTTCAATTTGATTCTTTCATCACAAATAAGTGTATATTAACGGTAGTTATAGAGTTAAAGTGTGAAATGAATCTTTATTCAAGCCCCGTTTCTTTATCTGTGCCAATCAAAACACGTATTCGCATAGAAATCCACAGTTTACTTAGATATGGCATTTTTATTATGTTAAGGTTATTATTATTCTTATTTATTATTGTTATTATTAGTTATCAGTGTTGTTATAAAGTTATTAATACGAGATAAGGGAATAGCGAAGGAGTTAGCATAAATAAGTAGGGTGTTTGAGTGGGATAGCATGGTAAATTATGTGGATGTGATAAGTTTAAATTAAGTTTAAGTTAAAGAAATGTAAAAAAACGAAAGCTTTGTATTTCTATATGGAAAGCAAATAAATACAATACAATACAATACAGTATAATACTTAGATATCGCGTTTCACCAACGAAACAAGCGAAAAGTCACCGGAACCGTCGCGATTCAGGAAACGTATAGAACACGACAGAAGAAGTCCCGCGGATCGGGTCCGAAATTCGATATAATTTCTGGGGTAATTTCGAGATAGCCACTTTACGGGGATAAACTGCGGGAAGATAGAAGTTTAGAGCGTAGGGAAGCCTCAAGCATCCTACGGAAGTCTGGCTCTAATTAAGCGCCTCCTACCCGCGCCGCGGTTCCTTCACTCATCATCTTTCATCTCGCTCCGGTATCCCTCTCCGTCAACGTTTGGGCTGCAGCAGGATCCTCGCGGAGGTCTGAGGTGAAGGTAAGCATCCATCCTTCCCGCGTGTTATCATATTCCTGATTGTTATGTCTTCGCCGACGATACCCGCTCGCTGACGTTTTCTCTCCAGTCGAGCCCGACTCGTCGCCGTTCGATAATTTCGTGGGTTTCTCTGTTTTTCACCGATTTTCACTACGCTTTGAGTAACTCGCGCTCTATCTGCTCACCTTATCAACCTCCTTTAACCCCTTGCACTATTTTGACGAGTCTGACTCGTGATGAAAATTTTAGGCCAAACATGGATGTCACGAGTCGGGCTCGTTGTTCAGTTCCAGACCAAACATAAATATCACGAGCTTGACTCGTGCTCGACATTTCAGCCCAAACATGAATATCACGAGTCTGACTCGTGGTCTTAATTTCGGGCAAAATTGATATTTAATTGTTTATTTATATTGTGTCTTTCAGTTTTAGGTTTGATATTAGTGAGATAATCAGAAAACTTATTTCAGTTCAAATACTACTACCGCGGATTTGCTTTTACATATTTTTATTTCGTTATTAATTAATTATATTATTATTACTTATTCAGAATTTATTTTAATCTTATGTGATAATTAAAGTATATATAAAAGTTTTTGATTCAAATTCATTTGAATTTCGCAAGAGTTCCATCGCGTGGATAAGATGGGTCTCAAGTTTCGGCACGCGCGCTCCACCGTTCGTCCTTCATCGCGACAATTGAGGCAGCCGCGTTTGGCCTGACTTTTTCCGAGGTTCCGAATAGTACAAGGGGCTAAGTACACAACCGGCCGAAAATTCAGATCGTTTAACACGTTGAATGCCGTGGGGGTCATCGATGACCGGCGCGCTCATATTCATGGAAATACATCATTTAGAAAAATGTTAATATTTATGAATTTTCCATTATTACCATCGGTAATCCAGTAGTGTGAAGAGTTTAACGCAGTATAAAATATCTAAAAATTGTTACATACTGTAACTTATTTGTTGTAGATAATATCTCACCAGTATATGTATCGTATAATAAAAAATTCATCGTGGCGCCACTGGCAAACCCTGTAAAATTGACGTGGCATTCAACGTGTTAAACGAATTGGCAAACGAAAGAAACGTTCACGCGTTACAAGCCATAGCTTATTACTTAGCGCGAATCAGTTAACCCTTGGCGCTCGAGAGGTGACTGTTAGTTATCAAATGATAGTTTCGCAAGTTTGCAGACTTCAGTTAGTTTATTTATTAGTTAAGCCCAGCGGTTAAATAGACATATACAGGGTGTTCGGACGAAACTGGGAGAAAATTGAAGGGGTGACTCCGTGCAGTATTCTAAGACGAAAATCAAGAGTAACAATATTGTGTTTGACGCTTTGTTTATTAGTTATAGGGAATTAAACAACAAGCTATTTTACGCCTGAGAGCAGGCAAACATGGTAGGTAACGCAAGACTTCGGTTAGTTTATTTATTAGTCAAGCTCAGAGGTTAAATAGATATATACAGGGTGTTCGGACGAAGCTGGGAGAAAATTGAAGTGGTGACTCTGTGCAGTATTCTAAGACGAAAATCAAGAGTAACAATATTGCGTTTGACGCTTTGTTTATTAGTTATAGGGAATTAAACAACAAGCTATTTTACGCCTGAGAGCAGGCAAACATGGTAGGTAACGCAAGACTTCGGTTAGTTTATTTATTAGTCAAGCTCAGAGGTTAAATAGATATATACAGGGTGTTCGGACGAAGCTGGGAGAAAATTGAAGTGGTGACTCTGTGCAGTATTCTAAGACGAAAATCAAGAGTAACAATATTGCGTTTGACGCTTTGTTTATTAGTTATAGGGAATTAAACAACAAGCTGTTTTACGCCTGAGAGCAGGCAAATATGGTAGGTAACGCCAATGACTGCGCAGTGATGTTCAGTCGTAACTACATGTAGGATATGAGTTACCTTTCAACAGCTACAGAAATGCACGTAGTTACAATTGAACATCACTGCGTAGTCACAGGTAATCACGTTACCTATTACGTTACCCATTTTGCCAGCTCTCAGGCGTATAATAGCCCATTTCTTAAATTGCTTATAACTAATAAACAAAGCGTCAAACGCGATATTGTTACTCTTGATTTTCATCTTAGAATGCTGCATAGAATCACCCCTTCGATTTTCTCCTAACTTCGTCCGAATACCCTGTATAAGATATACTACGTTATATATAGGGTAATTTATTAGAAAACAACCACCTTAATATTTTTAGTAATATTATAAAGGTTATATTATATTATTATTAATAATAATAATAAAAGCTTGTATAATATATTAATTGATAAAGAACAAGTCGGACATATTCGTGACGCCAAGATTTTTTTGAAAAAAAGTAATTATCGTCAGACCAATAACATCCTGTATCTATTTTATTGTTTTATAACATAACCCATCTATATACGGCACGATCTGGTACAAACTATTGTCATAAACTGGTAATGAATGCCTGTCACATATTTCTGACGCCGGGCTTAGGTAAAAAAATCGGGTCGTCACACATATGTGACGCTGGTAGCGAAAGGGTTAAACTTTTGTCCGCTACTGTATATCACACATTTAACTGTGTCTCGTAGAATTCTTCCGTATTCATTTCTCTCGTTACTCTGAACACGTGAAAAATCAGCCACTCCATAGTAGACCCAAGCAGTGACACGTTTAGTAATTGCGATTTCTTGGATCGCTTGGAGGTTCCAAACTTTTGGCCGGCATTGTATACCGCGGCGGTTCTGTCTTGTTTCTTCATGGCTGCCTGGAAATACGAGAGAGCACGAGCTCCTAATTAAATTCCACTCTTTCCTAGCGTGGAAGCTCTTCCTTTTTTTCGTAGGTTTCCTGAACCGCGCCTTAATTGCGCTGGAATCGAGATGGTTGCTGCCCTCGCCGGCAGCCACTCGCCGATCCTCTTCCTCCTTGCTTGCGCCTCCTTCAGCCTGCTCTCTTAATTGGCGCATAATTATTGTAAACAATTCCAACGTCGTGCTCAGAGTGGGAGGGAGGAGGGAACCATCCCCTCGTCTTCGGTTCAACCACGAGGCTGTCTCTCTCTCTCTCTCTCTCTCTCTGTCTTTCTCTGTCTATACTTAGCGGTGTCATCAGCCGTGACAAATCGCGAAACTATTCCACGAGGGGGGACACGTGAAGTCGGAGGAAGAAATTAGCGGGCGAAGTAATTAGCGTGTATCTGTGCGACTGTAACCGGTGCAGCTTGGATGCTTCGCGGTTTCGTTTCTCGGTCGCTTTTAATAATCGAGAACCGTGCCACCGTAAAAAAGTGGTTCGAGAGTTAAGCGAGTCGAGTATGTCGTTCATTGTCGTGCGCTTGTTACGTACAGTCGGTAGCAAAAGTCTTCGTTTACACGGTTTTGCTGAGACTTGGTCCCCTTGTTTGTGAGCACGGTGACTTAGGAAATTGATCGAACAACTTTCTGCATTGCGATTTCTGATGCAGCGAGATGTAATTCTAGTTACTTTTGTTATCAGTTAGTTTTGAACTAGAGTTGAATTGATTAAAAATTGTACTTTGGAAAAGCAGATAATGCATTTGATGTACTGTTAATTGTGAATGTTGGTTTTCATGGATGAGACAGAGTGAATTTAATGAGTGCGAGTCCCTTGTCTAGTGTATCGTGAAATAGTTTATGGTATACAGTGGCTCCAAAAAATATTCGTACACTATGTCACAGATAAATTCGTTTAACCCTGAAATTTTGAGTCTGGTAGAAGTATTTGATAAAACTTTGTAGGTATGTAGATCGTAATAGTATACGTATAAATTAATCTCTTCTTTTCATTTAAATGCCATTTTAAAAGGGTGAAACCAAAGTGAAGTGAAGTTTCTGAATTTTCTCTCATTCTTTGAAGATAACTTTGTAATGGTACTTGATAAAGCAAAACCTTTCAAATAGAAAATGTTTAATTTTTATTATTCTATCGCCCTGTAATAAAAATCAAACACAAAAGCTTGTATTCAAAGCGTGAAAAATTGCTGAAACCTTGAGATTCGTTATCAGACCCCTTACAAGATGTTTTGCCGCCAAAAAAAATTGCTCTACGTAGGACATACCATTCTCTGTACAGACATAAAGTTTCATTAAAATCAAAATTTCAGAAGTAGACGAATTTCCTTATAATACAGTATACGAATATTTTTTGGAGCCACTATATATGTTCTAAAGTGAGTGTCCTATCTTGTATATATTGTGTTATGTACGTGCAATGTGTCCAGAATAGAGTTGAGTTCGAAGTGGCAGCATTAAGAGAGAAGTGAGAGAGTAAGGTTTAGACTGAAAATATAGAGAGAGTTAAGAGAGAGAGAGTCAAAAATTAACAAAACGGCGAATTGCGTATAAATAACGAGTTCAATCATTCAATTCCACCCACATTAATAACACTAGTTCGAAAGTAACTAATAACGAAAGTAAATAGAATCAATGGTAGAGGAAAGAAAACTTCTCCATTTGGTTGGTTAAGTGTTAACCTTGTAGTTGCAACAGTAACACACTGTGTCTTCTGTGACACAATAATTGATTGTGAACCATGTTAATTGATTACAAAGTTCAGGATGCAGCAACATGGGGTGGTTATTAGAGAAATGATAAAACAGTAAATTTACAGTGGATTTGTTAAAGAAAATGTAATTTAATCGTTGGATCAATTTCATAGGTCAAGGTATTGTTTAGATAAGCAGTTGTCAAACCTTTTTAATGTATTTTAAATTTATGTTATTATACAATATAGCGTTATTTAATATATTTCAAACTTTGATATATAAACTAATAAACTAAAATTTATATAAATAAAACTCCCTACTTCCAAAAACTCAGCGAAATTACATTGTTCATTTTTATTAAAAAATTTTCAAAAAACCCTCGAAAAGACAGTCGAAAAATGCCATGGAGCGCGATAACGCTCCTTTGATTATGTGTCGAAATATTATTTGTTCTTAAAATTTTTCATATTTTTAATTTGTAACTTATTATTTTATGAAATACTATTATACATATATTATTATATTTATATAATAGGTTGAAATTTGAAAGGCTGAACGCGTTTCAGCAAATTCTGTTATCAGTTGTCTGCATTGGTCAAATGCGCTGGGTTTTCTCGACAAGAAATCGAAAGAGCGCGAAAGCGGCTCGTGGTATGCAAACGGTTAATTCAACAAATTGCAATCCCCGAATTAATAGTACAGACGTCAGACGACGAGTCTCGCTTTTTCTTACCCCAAGAATTAACACTTAGCCGATCGATTTGGGAGATCTCCCATTTTTTCCTCAACAAAGCGGTGCAATTGATTCTATTTGCTTTTGTTATTAGTTAGTCTTAAACCAGTACTGTTTATAAATTCTCCAAAGTACAATTTTTAATAAATTCAACATTAGCTCAGGACCACAACTAATAATAAAATAAAATAGAATTACTGGCACTGCTTTGTCGACCCCATTCGATCGGTTAAGTATTAAGAAGCCTGTCGATGGGCTAGAAACGGGCTGGCAACAGCTTATTTTTCGACGAACCAAGGCAAAACGGCTGAGACGAAAAGTGTTGGGTATCCATCGGCTAGGGGCAGAAGGAGGGGGGGAGGGGGTGGAGCCGTGCTTGCGGCAACATTATCTAAAATTCAAGCTGTAATTACTTTGCTGGGCGGCGCTCCGCGCTTGATTTATAGTCATCGCGCGATGCAGCTGCGTGGGTGTAAGTAATTAAAAATGTACCATCGCGTGGTACGGTAGCCCTCTCTTACTCCCCCCTTCCACCCTTTATCCGCGCCTTTTCTCGGGGAAAGACGGCTCGGAACAGGGCCTCGTTTGTGTGGGAAACAGGGGTTGCTTCTTTGCCCGAACCCCAGGTTACCGATCTCGTGTTTCGACGAAAACGATTGCGCGATGAAGATTCGAGCGATACGGGCGATTGCTCCTCGAGTTTCATAAGCGGTTCGGAATTGTTGGTGTACAGGTGCGTCTCGATTAACACTATTCCTACCACGACCGGTCAAATGACCGTTTTTAAAATTCCGATTAGAATTTCTATAAATAGAAGTTCTATAAAATGTAGAACGGAAGATGGAATTCAGGTGTGAAAAATAAAAGTGAAGCGATTAAAATATTAATAAAAGTATATTTAAAACAATTTAACAAAAACAACTTAAACGACTCTACAACTTAGCAACTTCAACACTCTTTCTACGTTCACAATCAAAACCTTTCTTCTACGTTAGTCAAAAGCTTTCTGCCTCGCGCTCGCATTTTCCCCGTCATATATTCTTCCAAACACTCGTTTCTTTTCATTCTAATTGTCAACCTTTCTCACTCTACCCATTCGGTCACGTTCGCTCAAAATTCGCGACGTTGTCTCCCGTTTCAAAAACACTCTAGTTCAAATATTTTACGTTCACACGGCTATCGTTCAATTTAAGCACCCTTCATACTTTCCTAAAATCGTACCTACTCAATCGCATTCCTACAATAGTAACGTATAAAAAAATGTTCAACTTAACACCTTCGACGTTCTAGTTACTCTCACAAACATGCTCTTTCTGTCCTATTTTCCCCGTCATATATTCTTCAAAATATTCATTTTCTTTCTTCCTAATTGTTAACCTTTCTCACTCGATGCATTCGGTCGCACTCACCCAAAATTTCTCAGTCGCTCAGTTTTCTCAAATGCTCATCTCTCGCATCTCAAAAACACTCTAGTTCAAATATTTTACGTTCACACGGCTATCGTTCAATTTAAGCACCCTTCATACTTTCCTAAAATCGTACCTACTCAATCGCATTCCTACAATAGTAACGTATAAAAAAATGTTCAACTTAACACCTTCGACGTTCTAGTTACTCTCACAAACATGCTCTTTCTGTCCTATTTTCCCCGTCATATATTCTTCAAAATATTCATTTTCTTTCTTCCTAATTGTTAACCTTTCTCACTCGATGCATTCGGTCGCACTCACCCAAAATTTCTCAGTCGCTCAGTTTTCTCAAATGCTCATCTCTCGCATCTCAAAAATTCTCTAGTTCAAATATTTTACGTTCACACGGATATCGCTCAACTCAATCACTCTTCATACTTTCCTAAAATCGTACCTACTCAATCGCATTCCTACAATAGTAACGTATAAAAAAATGTTCAACTTAACATCTTCGACGTTCTAGTTACTCTCACAAACATGCTCTTTCTGTCCTATTTTCCCCGTCATATATTCTTCCAAATATTCATTTTCTTTCTTCCTAATTGTTAACCTTTCTCACTTGATGCATTCGGTCGCGTTCACCCAAAATTCCTCAGTCATGACGTTTTCTCAAGTGCTCATCTTTCACGCCTTAGAAACATTCGAGCCCAAACATTCTGCGTTCGCAGAACAATCGCCCAACTCAAGTACTCTTCCGACTTTTCCAGACTCGCATCCACTCGATCGCGTTCCTACATATATTTGTCGATGGTAAAATAACGCGTGAGACATCCGAAATAACTAGCATTCTGTTAATCTCAGTTTTTCTGGATTGCTCTTTCGAGACGTGATCATGCCCCTCCACAGCAGCGACACTGACTTCTACGATAGTTTTGAAATGCCGCAACAATGGCGGCACCGACCGCAAAGGGTTAAGGGTTAACTGTTCACAAAAATATTCGTGAAGCGTCGATCAAAGGAAGCAAGTTGAATCGCGTTGAAACGATTCACAGCTTTCTAACCGCTGGAGCACGCGTTTCTCCTCGATTCCACGTTACCATCGACAGCGATTAACTGTCCGAGCAGCGGGACGGCGATCAATTCGATTTCACGGGTAACGTCGGCCATGGCGGTTAGTTGGCACCGTTTCCAGGTTAATTGGCCATTCATGGTTAATTTGGTCTGGCGCGAACCCGTAAGGCGATGGAAACGACCCTTCGACCCTCCGGAGACTGACTCGTCGATTTCGTATTCGTCTCGTGACAAGAGGGGTCGGGGTCCCCGCGCCGATACCGATTTCCGCTCGCCTACTCGTTGGACGCGGCTCACGGATAATCTCGCGAGGCACAGCGTTAAACATGCAACACGCTGTACGTTGTGAAGTTAAAATGATAGAGAAGAAGATGAGAAGGTACGGCTCGGAGAGAGGTGAATCTATGCGAGAAGATGAGAAAATGAAATATGTAGAGTAATATTTTTTTATTTAGAGAAAACTTTACTTTTGAATAGGTTGATGTTAAGAATTCACCTAATTCAAGTGACTAGGTAAAGTGCATGTATTTAAAATGTATGTATTTATGTAATGTGTATGTATTTATCTGGATATTTATGTATGTGGAGTAACAATCTTTTTTGGTAAAACTTCACTTTTGAATAAGTTGATGTTAAGAATTCGTCTAATTAAGGTAACTAGGTAAAGTGTATGTATTTAAAATGCTGTATTTATCTGGATATTTATGTATGTGGAGTAACAATCTTTTTTGGTAAAACTTCACTTTTGAATAAGTTGATGTTAAGAATTTGTCTAATTAAAGTGACTAGAGAAAACGTATGTATTCAGAATACCGTATTTATCTGGATATTTATGCATGTGGAGTAACATTTTTATTAGAGGAAACTTCACTTTTGAATAAGTTGATGTTAAGACTTAGCCTAATTAAAATGGCTAGAGAAAACGTATGTATTCAGAATACCGTATTTATCTGATATTTATGTATGTGGAGTGACAATCTTTTTTGGTAAAACTTCACTTTTGAATAAGTTAATGTTAAGAATTGACCTAATTAAAGTGAGTTGAAAAATCGTATGTATTCAGAATACCATATTTATCTGAATATTTATGTATTGATCGTTTCAGTTTACCGTTAGAATTCAAAAGCTTAGTATTTCCTAATTTAAATAAACAATAAGATAAATATTGTCTATATAAATTCTAACGTTCCTAATTATCATAAAGTTTGTCCAGCTTAAACTTAATGATTATCCTTAGCAAACACACAGGTTTGCGTCAATTTCTTTTCAACGGGCCCTGGTAACAAACCCTCTCTCTCTCTCTTTCGTGGAAACGTTTGCTCGATACTCGCGGCGTGTATTAATTAGCCCACCGTTAACGAGTGCGCGGCTAAACGGTTCGTGACCGTGGATCGTCCGCACTGCGAATCGTAACAGTTGTTACCACGATATACTGGCTGTGAACGAGGCGACGTGGCGACGTGTACATTATCGGCCAAAAGTTTAAGATCGCTCTCAAACTTTAAAGATTTAGAATCACCAGAGTTTAAAAAAAGTCTTCTGCCGAAAATTTATTAGATTCTTTATGTTATCATTCTGATTTATTACGTTAAATAATAAAGAACAAGGATCCTTGTAACTAATACAAAACATTAATACTGAAAACAATTCGTATTTTAATTGATTTATAAAAAGAATACTGATGTACCTGCATGGAGAGTTGATAAGAAGATCAACTTGATTTGATATAGATATAAGATTGGAAAATATTTCTAAACTTTTGGACGGTAGTGTACATTGGAGAAAAATGTGATTCGCTAAGAGAGCAAGGGTGGAAAAGGATTTTAGGGTAGAAACTTCTTCGCTTGCTTCTGGTGGCTTCTCGAATTTGTTCTTGTAATAACAGTGATCTTAATGATTTACTAGATCAATCATCGAGCTTGTAAATTGAATTCCTTCATGTCGAGTGATCTTATGAATATTAGAAAATAGAAGAAATTGAAGGAAAGGAGTAGGATATGATTGCCTGCGTTCTTTTTTTATAGAACTTACTTCAAAATTAAACAATCTCCCATCCCTTATTTTACCCCCTTGGGAGTCGATTTTCCAAAAACGTTGAAACACGTATTTCTTTATTTCTAACCAAAACGCTAAATACCAGCTTTCATAGTGCTTGTTCCAAACTCAACGGATTTTCAAACAACCTTTAATCCCTATTTAACCCCTTAGACGTGAAATATCAAAAAATCCTTCCTCAGTGGGTGTCTACGTGTCTGTCTACGTGGGTGTCTAAAAATGTGGGACATTTTTAATCCCACCGCGCTCGGAAGAATTAAAAAATCAAAAAAATATCTCAAACGATAGCAATGGTTGCAGCCTCGAGGTAACCACTTCATTAACACCGTCGCGTAATCTCCAAAGTCTCTGAAGTCTCCAAAATCTCCGGATCCCTTCTCAATAATAACCAACTCGTTCCATCGGCCGCGGCCGGGAACTCGGACTTGAATTCATAATAAACGGCCGACGGTACACGTCGGGGACGTAGAATCCGGGAGCACCTAGGAGAGATTACTAATGTGGCCTAACTACAGGCGCGGGGTCGCCGTTAAGGCGTCGTCTCGGTCCCGAGGAGATGCAGCAATTCCCAGTCGCCGTTGCATCCTCGCCTAGGAGGACGTTAAGCAACCGACCCCAGGGTTGTAGCGCGACAGGACGGAGTGGAAGCGTCGCTAGATACGCTTCGTCACTTATAAGCAATTCCGGAAGCGTGAGCCAGCGAACGAAGTTCGCCTGACGGTTGCTTATCCACTTTCGTACGTGTTCGAGGTAAACCTCGATTCCGCGACCCAACGTCAGCATCCTGGATTAGTTATTACCGTGGCCGGCGAATCCGCGATCCCGCGGACGGGCTTCTTCTTCTTCGTGCCCGCTTCCTCGGTCGAAGCTTCGTCGCTTTGCATAGTAAACACTCGAGTATCGGCGGTGATCACGGGACGCTCGAACACGATTTCTGATTCGATTAGGAATGTCGAAATTGGAATACGAGAAAATTGTATGAAATATTTGTTTTTGAATAAATAATTGTAGATTAACCCCTTGGCCTACACGATATCTGCCAATTGCGCGAGCTATGGTAAACAAGAATGTCGGTCACGCGTTGTGCAATTCAACTGTTCAGCCGTGTACCCAAACTGGCACAAAATGTATACTTTTCATGACATATACAGGGTGTTCGGACAGCCCTGGGCTTAAATTGAAAGAGTAACTCCCTGAGACATTCTAAGACGAAAATCAAAAGTAACGATTTTGCGTTTGAGGCTTTGTTTACGAGTTATAACTAGTTAAAGATATCGTTTAATCCGGACCGTTCGACGCTTGAGCATCACTGTGGACTCAGCGACGTTACCGACCGAGTTACCTCGGTTACCCGCTCTCAAGAGTCGAACGGTCCGGATTAAACGATATCTTTAACTAGTTATAACTCGCAAACAAAGCCTCAAACGCAAAATCGTTACTCTTGATTTTCGTCTTAGAATGTCTCAGGGAGTTACTCTTTCAATTTAAGCCCAGGGCTGTCCGAACACCCTGTATATTTCAGTGCAACGAAAGGAATTGTGAAATAATAAACAATGTTTAGGTACAAATAGTAATTTTAATAGGTCTAGGGTGTAATCATAATCAAAGGAATGATATTCGATGTGGAATAACTCCAATCGCTTGTTCTAATAGTAATACGCGGCATCTTATGCACAAATTCCACACTACGAGTCTGACTCGTGGCTTTTGTTTATGGCACAAATTCTTTACCACGAGTTAGACTCGTGATTTTCGCTTATGGCACAAATTCTTTACCACGGGTCAGACTCATGGTTATAGGCCAAAGGGTTAAGACCGCTTGTTCACGGAAAGACAAATAGAAAGATGAAGAAAGAAATCATATATATTTTTCTATAATGTTATCTAATATTTTTTAGTTCTATTTATTTTATTGCTATTTATTTTTTATTCATTTTATTTCTGTAATATTTTCTAATCTTCCTATTTGACACGTCTGTCAAATGGTCTAAGACTAGATGCAGATGAGTGATTTTTTTATGACGATCGTATATCTTTCTTTGCTATTTTAGTTAAAAGCAACTAAGACAGACGTCTAGCAACTACGAGAAGTAATTATCCACTTCTTACGAGATTAGGTACTTCATTTTTATAATAACAATTTGATTAGTTACTTAAAATTCCTGTTAAATGGTAATACAATTAATATGCTTAATTGTTGTCTTAGTTTGATTTGCTTACATTAAGAATCAGTTTGTCTAAATATAGCGTTACAATTTACATAAATATAACAGCGTACAAAAGTTACGAGAAATCACTATTAAAATGCAGAAAACTGATATAGGTGCTTAATTATCAAATTAATTAATACGTGTATAAATCCTAGGATACACTTATTTACGAATCCGTTATTCATCTTCGTAACATACTCAACATAACCTATAACAAAATTTCTATAAAACCGATGGCCACCGCTAAATCCATCGAAATTTTCTTCCTAAAAATTTGTCTTACGTTGAAGGTTAGGTTTGCACGTGGTTTAAAGTAACTATCCACTCAGTAATTGTTTCAACATACATAAAAATAAACGGCAAAAAGACTGAAATAAATTTGACTTACTTTTATCTTTGATTTTTCTTTTTACTTTTACTTACTTTTATCTTTGATTTTTCTTTTTACTTTTATTTACTTTTATCTTTGATTTTTCTTTTTACTTTTATTTACTTTTATCTTTGATTTTTCTTTTTACTTTTACTTTCTTTTATCTTTGATTTTTCTTTTTACTTTTATTTACTTTTATCTTTGATTTTTCTTTTTACTTTTATTTACTTTTATCTTTGATTTTTCTTTTTACTTTTACTTTCTTTATCGATATGCATCATTACTCTCACTCATACACACGCTCCCACTCTCTTGAACACTATCGTTAACCTAATCCCACACCTCATTCATACCAACAATTAATTCACAATTGATTCTTGCCAACATTTTACAATTCCAACCAACGAAAAATTCGCCGTTGAAAACCACCCATCACCCATACATACCAAACTTCTCTGCATCTCCCTGCCTGTCCATCGTTCAGCCACCGAATAACAGCATCTGTATCACTCGACAAACCACCGAGCATGTCCTCCTTGTGCATGGTCTCGCGTGGGCCTATGGAAGGTCGAGTGGCAGAGCAAGAGAAGATACCAGGGGGACTCTAGACGCCGCAATTCACACATTGAATGCCTTCCAAGACTCCTCCGTCCGCTCTTCGAGAACCCTCGTCCATGGTCCCCGGGACGGCCAACGTTATCTGGTATCGAGCAAGGGTGGGCAAGCGGACGAAAGACCGAAACGGACCGTGAGAGGGAGTGCGACAGAGTGAAAGAGAGAGACGTCGAGCACTTCGGTAATCTTCGAGTTTACAAGACGCAAACAGCTTAGGTGGTAACGCACTGATAAGATCTGAGCCCTCTCCTCTCCCGATATACCGCTGATAGCCGTCGTTAGGCCGCGGTTAGGACTTCGTCGGATCCCCGCAGCGGCCATCTCCCTTTTGCCCTACTCACTCGCGGTGGCTCGCCCCTTATCCGACCATCTCTCGTGTACCTTGGCCTGGTGATAAGATTCCCCCTCTTCCCCGCCAACAGGGTTCAATACCGTCACTGGGAATCATATTGTTGGAGTTCAACGGGGGGACCTCGGCCTGTTGGCGACTTAATAGCGAAAGGTGCGCGTAACGTATAGCCCGGCCCACGGAGGAGGTTTCAATTCCGGGACCCGGGCCATCCCTTATCCTTACCAGCCACAACCGGCTAGGAGCGTAATCTAAATTAATGTCCGTATATCCCAGGCATAAACCTGCGAATTAAAGCACACGACCGACTTAACGCTACGCGCGGCGCTGATCGAAACTGCGATTTCCACGAGGTGGTCTTCTCTTCCTCGACGGGCATTAGCGAAGAGGTTCGAAGTCTAAGATGTGATGCAGACGAGCGGCGTGTTGTCTGCACGATTATACGTAGGTCTTTGTTGTTTTCGATTCGAAAAAATGGATTGTGTGTCGGTTCAGCTGTGAAATTGGTATGTCGCTCTTGAGAAACTTCCCGAATTTAACACTATTTCTACCGCGATTTCCTGCATACCTATTTCGACCAAAAGGTGTCTTTTGACACCTTTGCGTTTGAATGCAAACAATGGCAAAAACTGTCGGGATTTCAAATTATCAGTTGAATATAGATAATTTGAGCAATATAACGGGAAGAATAGTTGAAAAATATTACCTCCTTCATTTTTTTATTTTTATTAGAAAGATAGTCAAACATTGTAATATCAGTAACTTAACGAACTTTCAGTTTCATATATAAAAATTCAATCTTTGTAACAAAAAAAAAAACAATAATCATAAAAACAGCATTGCAATAAAATTTTTTCGTTATTCAATACCACAGTTTTTACAAATCAATGGTTGCTCTACTAAGCACTTCCCACACGTATACTTTTCGCACCGCAAGCAAGTTCCTGTTGCTCTATTACCTGAGCAATACTTTATTTGGCACTTTTTTTGTCTACTTGGAAAGGATGTGGTTGGCAAAATGCAACATGGCGAAAAACAAGCAAATATCAAAATATCTTCCGTTACAATTGAAATCGGGATTCCCTAATCAGATTACAATTGATATGATGCTGCAAAATGGTGTTGATATTTATATGTAAAACGGTTTAAAAGTAGACGCTGTTATGAAATCCTTAAGGTGTCAAAAGACACCTCATTGGTAGAAATAGGTATACTGTATGCACATTTTTAGATGCAAGATGATCTGGAGGAAAATGATATCGCTGAATTAATTTAACAACTATTGTACGAAAAGTCAAACAATTAGTTGTGGAGAAATGATTAAATTTAGAGAATAATGTTAAGTTAAAATTTGAAAGGTGTCTTTTGACACCTCTTGATATAAATAGTGTTAACACTAGGTTTTTTGACGGGTTTCGGACTTCATGAGCAAAGTTTGCAAAAAAAAATTACTATTATTCCTAATAATTTTAGTTAACTTTTATTGGTAGAATGATACGAGTATACCTTAATCTATTTCCCTCTCAGCTCTGGAATTTTAAATTCTCTGTGATTTATATCTGTTTCGTAGGATGTGTATATTAGAAATAAATGTACAAGAAATGTCCGTAAATCTAGTGTTAATGATTAATTTATTAATCTATTAATTAATATACGGGCATAACCCAATTTACAGGGTGTGTGGTACAATTGAAAAGAGTTTGTAGCGTTAGGGATTCGAGAATATGCTAAACAGGCTCTAATGATTTGTCTTGTGTAGCAAAAAGTTTGCTCTTGATGAGGAGATTGCGATTGGGAGTTGTTCCAGTTGTCAAATTTGGAACGAAAGAGTTGAGTTGTTACAGTTTCATGTGGTCTTGTACTCTTCTTTCGCTTGTCTTCATGCTTGTGTTCGTTTGCCTGGTATTTGTACAAAAAGTGATGTCTAGTCCTAACCAATCACCGTGGCTTAAAAATATTTTTGGAAGGGGAGCTGATCAGTGTTTCCCTTCTATCGAATACGCGCGACTTAGACAGGTATGTTCTTAGTTAGGATCGCAATTGTATTGTGGGAACGTTAGGGAAAATAAATTTATTTTTGTGTGCTTCGAATAAATTATTACTTTATTTTACCCAACGTTTCGCTCGGACGCTTGAGCCAGGAATGTTCTGCCTAACTCCTGTTTTCCAGGCCTGACGTCTCGTTGTCTTCCAGGGTTGGGGAAATACGAGAGGGAGGAAAAGGTTCTTCCGAGCTGCATCGGGCCTCGAACTATATCGGATTTGTTTATTACCTACGGGACCCAAGTGCTCGAATACAGGTTCCTTTTTCCACCACTCCGTTTTTCCCTTATGTGGTGTACGCCACAGTATTATATAAATCAAAATCCTAATTTAGAACGAACAGAACGCTTAGCGATTGTGTGGCAAAAAGTCTAAATCTGTGAAGCGGGATTTTGAGCATTCATCAAGGAGAAATTCTTCAAGTGAAATGGTTTAGTTATTTACCTTGTTCTGGTATTTGTAGAAACCGATGATTTAACTGTGGACTTTTATGCAAATTCAGAAATTGGTGGACAACTGTAGAAAAGCCGAATCTACGTGGAGATTTCTTTCACACGCTGAATATTATAACGTGTGCTTCACTTGGAATACTTTTTATATTCTTGCATACATTCTTGCTTCCTTTTAAGTTCTTATAAATAAATTAATCGCTGAAATTTAATAAATTATAAGACGAAATAATCGTTGCCACAGTGACACAGTGTTCAAGCCTTTAAATACTAAATTATTATTTTGTACCAATAAAAAACAAGTTTGGAATTCAGGGTAGTGCTTACAAAAAGAAGAAATTGCATAACTTTTGGAATTAATCAAGTCTGGTAATCGTAACAGAAGGAACGTCAATTTAATGCAATGATTGCTATGATAATTAAAAGCAGACACGATAAAATGAGCTCACAGTAACAAAGACCTCACAATGCATTTTCATAACAGCAAGTTACAAAGGGTTGAATAATTCAATTATTACTTCCAACTCTATTCCTGTGATCTACATAGTACATTAATTTTACTTAAATAACGCAGGTAAAAATCTGCTTCAGTGTTTTCCTGTCCCCTGTGAAAGGTAATTAATGCAGCATGCACAAATTTCAACAAACTCTGACCGAATATAATAATGCGCTCGCGATTTCCACGTGGCTCGCTCCCCTCCCTTGTGCTCAAAGGGTGATTTCACGTTTTATCGTTCGCGCGAGTTCGCGTTCACGCTGCGGAACGTCGCGCATGGTTAATTATTTTGGGAGACGATCGATTCTCGATATTTATTTTTAAGTGCAACGGGGAAACAGGAAGAGGACGGGACAAGGAAGAGATGCGTCAGGGGTTGTTGGACAATTTTTTTGAACGGGGTCGACAGGAAGGGTGGAAGTCGCGCTTTCCTGCTGGCGAGGGGCTGAATCTAGCGACGGGTCACTCGGGGAAAAGAGGCCATTTCACAGGTCTTTGCATCTCGATTCACCTTCGTTGGTCGCGTTTAACCGTAAAAGGCTCCAGCTTCATCCTCGATCGCAGGCGTTCCTCTTTTAATTCCACCTGCGAGATGATTAAGTGGTTGCACTTGATAATTAAAATAAAAAAACAAATCAAAGATTTTTGTTTGTAGAATGTAATTTGTTAAAATAGATCCATCCTGAATAGTCTAAGCATATTTATGTATCAATGGATAATTTGTGGGTATGATAAGGTATAAAAATGCACATCACACACAAAACTATGAAACGTGCTGAAGTAAAAGAAGATTAAATGGTTGCATCCGTTACAATAGCAACAAAACGCTGCACTTGGCAACTAGAAAAAAGAAAATATTTATTGCGATCCAAAGATTTTTATTTGTAGAATGTAATTTCTTAAAATAGATCCATCCTGAATAGTCTAAGGATATTTATGTATTGATGAAAAATTTGTGGGTGTGATACGGTATAAAAATGCACATCACACACAAAACTATGAAACGTGCTAAAGTGAAAGAAGATTAAATGGTTGCGTCCGTTACAATAGCAACAAAACGCTGCACTTGGCAATTAAAAAAAGAGAAAATATTTATTGCGATCCAAAGATTTTTGTTTGTAGAATGTAATTTCTTAAAATAGATCCATCCTGAATAGTCTAAGGATATTTACGTATTGATGAAAAATTTGTGGGTGTGATACGGTATAAAAATGCACATCACACACAAAACTATGAAACGTGCTAAAGTGAAAGAAGATTAAATGGTTGCGTCCGTTACAATAGCAACAAAACACTGCACTTGGCAATTAAAAAAAAAAGAAAATATTTATTGCGATCCAAAGATTTTTGTTTGTAGAATGTAATATCTTAAAATGGATCCATCCTGAATAGTCTAAGGATATTTATGTATCAATGGATAATTTGTGGATGTGATACGGTATAAAAATGCATATTATACACAAAACTATGAAACGTACTAAAGTGGAGGGCGTACGTGAAAGAAATTTTTAACTAAATTCTGTGTACAAGTAGTTACTTAGAATTTGCTTGGAATTGTTCTAAAATTATTTATGATTACCTAGAATTTACGTTCACAAAGAGTTTGCAGTGCTCATCCACAGTCCACTGATAAATATCCAAAAACATAAATTACAGCAAAAATAATTACACAGAAACACAGCTAGTAATACACAGCTGGTTCACATTAGTGTATTTCTTTCAAACACAACAAACTTTGTTCGAAACCTTCCTTCGCAAAGAGTTCGCCTAAATTTCCACAAGTCCTCGACAAACATCCAAAAATGTTTGTCGCCAGAAACCGCTCAATAATCGCACGTGAAATCGCTGATTCCCGTTTCTGCCTCAACACCCCAGCCCTATTCTGCACCAACTCCCGTGTACACGCGAGGCCGTTCTTTTTCCCATTACCAGATGCAAATGGAGGAGCTAATTTTAATTTTCTCGTGTATTAAAATCCGGTTGCCCGGCCGACAAGGCGAGGAAGGAGGATGCGGCTGCCTCCGGGATAAGAAAGGTGGATCACGTCGCGAAATCGAGGAGGCCGCAGACGAAGGGGGGGCAGGGGGTAGGGGGGTTGGAACGCTCCGTTGGGATTAGTCGGAAAGCGATTTCATCCTCGTGGGTGGTTGCAGCCAGGAGAACGTGCCCCCTCCCTCCTCTTGCCCCCCTCGTTGCGTTACCTCCCCGAGGTCCTGGCGAAAACCAAAGCCCGAAATTAGAATACAAACCCATCAGCGGCGGCGTTCGTGGTCTTAGGACCCCATGTGCTCGCTGCGAGGAAGGAGAACGTGAAAACGGCGGATACGGGACGGGGGTAGGCTTCGAAGGAAGCCGCGCTTTCGAACGGAGAGAGAGTCTAATTTACATACGCTCCATAAGAGAGACACCGACGGGGGGGAGGACGGGTAGAAACCGCGTCGTTCTGCTGGAAAATACTGTAATTGGTTGCGTTGCGTTGGCGAGGAGACGAGAGATGAATTCTGAGATTCGCAACGGATTTCTCGGGATCCACGCAGTCTGCGTGAAGAACGCGCGAGGGCACGACTCGTGGAAAATTTGTTATTTGTGGCTCCGGGTGAGCTTGGTTGAGAGGATTGGTAGAGCGGATAGAATAAAACAGATAAAACAATGAAACATTATTGTTTTAACTATACTGTCTACCTGAGCTTAGACATTTTAGGCAGCATATCGGAATACCCGAGGAAACTGACGTTTAATTACTTTAAATTAGTAATACTGGTTTGTTGGAATGTATGTCATTAAAACCTCTTAATGCACAGTTTTTTTAAAAAAATCCAACCAAAACAAATCAATTTTTTTAATGTGAAAAATACAATTTAGAACGTTGTCTTGGCAAGAAAATTAAAAACATACAAAAATAATCGAAATTTTTATTGTCACTCGAATTATCTCTAGTGTGCACGTTAAGGGGTTAATAGACTAATTTCGACATCAGTTAATTATAATAGGTATTTACTTTAGTCACGTGGTCATGTAACTGGTGTATTTACTTGAGCATTGTTCTGCTGTCACACTCACTTCTCTTTCCGACCACGTGCCGTGTACAGTGTAAAATTAATTATAATAAATCTAGTATAAAAAAGGAATAGAATCAAATTTCTAACATGGTGGATAGGTGATCAGAATAAAGCAGTTTGGAGTCTTTCTAGGTTTCTATAAAACCCTTAGGATTTTTGGAGTTTCTTTAAAAGGTAAGAAACGCGTGGAAGTTTCATTATATGTTTCAATATATCTTAAGAAATGTGAAAATTCAAAGAAGGATGTTTTAATTCAATGGGTCAATATGAATATTCTTCTTTGATAATGAAATAGTTTGGAGAAGCAATAAAATTCTGAAATATCTCAGGTTTTAATTAGCAAATGAAAAATTAATCGTTTAATTATTTCTTAACGATTTCATCCAAACGTTTCGATATGTTTAAACTGATTTACAAAATGAAAAATAAATCAAAGATAGTTATTGTAAGGGTTCGATTTAAATTCATATTTAAAGTTTATCTCAACGAGAACTGAGTTGATAACGTTCAAATATTCAAGCAGTACTGATGAATGTATTACATTTCATTATTAACACTGTCGTTTACGCTAGTACTTATTTATTCACTTATCGAGGACACGTTTATCATAGTAAAATACATTAACAGAAAAGTGCAAGAAATGTCTTCTTTCCCTTTAAATCCCTCGTACCTCTGTTCACCGTAAATAAAATTATTAACACATCCCGTAAAATCTGAGATACTCAGTCTCCATCTAAATTTAAAGTACTCAACCTAACCCCCTCAATTCTGCAATCGAAAGCACCTATTTCGCAAGCACCAGAACGATTTGTGGTGACATGGAACCCCTGCGGGTGTTCTATTGGATTACATCAAATACTTTACAAGGGGGCCTGAACGTCGGCCCGTCCTTCGGCCCAAATGGCCAACTGACTTTTAATACCACGGGCGTTTGATTGGAGCCTCATTAGAATCCAAAAAACACTCGCAGAGTCCTTTCCATGTCTCCACATTTTCCCCCCTCTCGACGCGTCCAGGGAATATAAAAGCAGAACTTTCCTGGACGCGACAACACAGTTATTACCCATCCAAGTTGGGAGATTTTTTGAAAATTTTCCTCCCCACACCTTATGCAATTAACATCTAATCTACTCACTTCCATAGGTAACGCCACTCACATCTCTTAGCCGATAAGTCTAGACCGTAGGCAGGAGCGGCGCAATAATCATCAATTCAAAACAAAAAAAAGCGCGACAACACAGTTATACAATCAATCTATCACAGTCAATTTATCATTCACTCATTCATTCATAACACACAAACGTGTAACAACTCACAATAAAGACTCCTACAGATACTTCTTCCATTTTCTTGCCGCTCTCCGCTTAAGCGAATGAATTCTCCATCGACGAATACGACGTTTATCGCAATTACTGCAGCGGCCGTGTTTGCAGCCGGTGGTCAGACCAGGTGGGTGGACAAAGACGTCCGATCCTCTGCGACTGTCCGGCGGGGGTTTGGGTCGAAAGTTTCCAGAAGCCTGGAAGCCCCGGCGACCAAGCGGAAACTTTGTCCAGCACTCTGGATGGCTGCTTGGTTGGCTAGAAACTCGCTGAAGCCCAGTCAGCTTCCCTACCGGGCATCGTCGGCAACCTCGTCGTTCTCGCCAACGTCGTCGTCGCCGTCGTCATCATCGTCGTCGTTGCGTCGCGTCGTTCACGTGGACGCGTTTCCAACTGCCCCTCCCTACCTCGTCCACCACCTTCGCCCCTGTAGACGATAATTACCGGTGGCGACCGCTTTTGTCCGGCTGCAGCCACGCCAGGGTTTCCTCCTGTTCCCGTGGACCCCTTTGTCGGACGCTAAACGGACCTTCTGGAACCGGTTACCTCGTACCTATTAACGCCACCACGAGGCTACTGCCTCGAGGAAGGTGTAGCCGTGCATTCGTAACGAAGCGGTTGATCAATGGCGGATGATTCTTCCGGCTGGCCGCGCTTGGAGAACCGGATGGCCGTTTTTATTGAGGCGCGGTTTCCGTTGAGACGGACCCTGAGGTTAGAGATTGTTGTTGCGTAGATTTTCGAGGTGTTTGGAAGGAATTTTCCTAGGGATGGTGACAATGCTGAGTTGATTTGGGGTGTGATTTCCGTTGAGACGGACATTAAGGTCGACGCGTTCAAGGTTCGAGGTTGTTGCGTAAGTCTTCGAGGTGTTTCGAAGGAATTTTCCTGAGGATGGTGACGATGCTGAGTTGATTTGGGGTGTGGTTTCCGTTGAGACGGACATTAAGGTCGACGCGTTCAAGGTTCGAGGTTGTTACGTAGATCTTCAAGGTGTTTGGTAGAAATTTACCTGGGGATGGTGACAATGCTGAATTGATTTGGGGTGTGGTTGCCGTTGAGACGGACCTTGAAATCGACGCGTTCGAGGTTAGAGATTGTTGTTGCGTAGGTTTTTGAGGCGTTTGAAAGGAATTTTCCTGGGGATGGTGACGATGCTGAGTTGTTTTGGAGTGAGGGTTACACTGGAATGAATTGTTTAGGAATATGATTAAAGGTTGTGAATTGAGGAGTCTGGTGAAGTGTTAAGTGGTTCACAATATTATGGAAAGTAATGGGAATGTTTGAAAAAATTGTAATTTACAGAAGGCTTGGACTTTGGTTTAGGTTTCGTTTCCGTAATTCTGTATGAATTATTAAATTCATTCAATGATTTGCTACAGTTTGTGCAGGTGTTCTAATCTGTAAGGACACATTAACTGGAATTATTAATTCAGAGAAGAGACAAGTGTGATGTAATGAAAATCATGAAGTCTAAGTTTTCTGGAATATTAGAAATCATTAATTATTATAAAACGATGACTAATCTATGAAGCTTATACGCGTGATCTTTTATCGTTTTATAAAGAAAAATGTTGTACTCCATATCCGTTATTCTCCTTACACATAGAAGTTTTAAAACACAGTTGCTTATTTAAGTTACAAATGTTATTCAATCATTCAAGTGAACCAATCTATAATTTATTCAAAATAATTTCTAGACAAGCAATAAAATGTATCAATCTGTAATAAAATAATGTTTAACAAGGTCTAACAAAATTCAATTCAAATCTATTGAAACATTTTACCATATACTATTTTTACAATATTTTATTCGAACTGCTTGCCCAGCCCTATAGCCAGGACACAGGATAATAATCTTCCGCCTGATAAATGTCGCTGCTCGCGTATGGGACTGTGTCTTATAAATAAAGTAGCGGCTCTTAAAAAATAGGGGAGTATTATTAACTCGCATTAGAGCACGGTTCCTCGCCGGTATCCAGCTTTTTCCTCCCCCTGCCGTGGGGCGAGGACGCAGCTGATGCCATGGCACCGCAGGCTCGTAAAATAATCTTCAGCGCGGTGAAACGGTTTAAGAAAGTGGAGAGCTCGCTCGTGCGTGGCCTGAAAGAAGCCACTTGCATCGAACGAGAAGGCACACGTTTTTACCACGATACAGTGTCCTCTTTCACGACCATAACCGTGCAAGTTCTCACACATAATTCCGTCGGTTTTGCGACCGCGAAGAACTTTGTATCGTCACCGGAATCGTACGTGTTGGGGCGTGTAAAACATGTCACTGCGAGGTCTCCGCCGAAAGTGGATGATTCTATTAGACAAAAACGTACCGTGTGGGTTGGTGAAAGTTCGCTGAAATTGCTCGTGGATCAAACACCGAAGTATCGGAGGAAAGTAACAGGTATTACAGATAAACCTCGAAACGATGAGAAACGTAACAAAAGATTTGTCGATTGAAATTGAAATAGCTATCCATTGTAGACACTACCCATTGAAATCAAAAAATAATATAGAATTTTATTTTATTTAGAGAGATGATAGGATTTAGAATGTATGCGTAACAAAATAAAGTTCTTAAATATACTTAAAATAGTTCAATAATAACGCTAGTTTAACAACTCTGATGTTCATGCTGCTCTCACAAACATGCTCTTTCTATGCCGTGCTCGCATGTTTCCCGTTATATGTTCTTCCAAACACTAATTTCCTTTCTTTCTAATTCTAAACCTTTCTCACTCAATGCATTGTGTCACAATTCCCACAAAATTCCTCACTGTCAGTCGCAACGTTGTCCTAAGTACTCATCTCTCGCAGCTCATAAGCACTCTAGTCCAAACATTTCACGTTCACACGGCTATCCCTCAATTCAAGCACTCTTCACACATTCCCAGAATCGTATTCACTCAATGCATTCTTACAATAATTATTAATTCAATCTCGTTAACACTATTCCTAACACGACCAATCAAATTACCATTTTTAAAATTTCAGTTAGAAGTTTCTATATACAACGTAATTGAATCGCCTTTAAACTTCACGACTTCTCCTTAAATATATGTATAATGCATTTTTCACTATTCACTTCTTTTTTCATTGTTTATCTTCTGGGAACAATTTCTTAAAATGTCTGTCTTACCTATCACGAGTGGTCATATGACCAATCGCAGTAGACATAGGTATACGTGAGGTGTCGGTAGGAATAATGTTAATCGCCAACCCACTGTACCCCCTTGCCTCTCACCAAAAGCAGCAACTTACAGCGCAAGAAAGGATAACAATAACTTTTTTAATCCCGAATAAGTTGAGAACGCAACCCCTTCGTCAGCCAGTGAAACGTCTGTCTGTCTCTCTCGAGAGAGAGACAGAACATGCCTCGAGAGGAAGGATTTCAAAAGCCGTAACACGCCGCGGATGATATGATCTTTTAACGGCCGCTTTGTGGCCGGATCCATTGCCGAGATCTAAGAAGACCGAGTATGGCGCAGGGACCCCGGTCGTCGTCTCCTCGTCGTCGTCTTTCCCGTGTGTAAGCAGCCAGGAACGTGATTCCTTTCGTTCAGCCGGCTGATGTCCCCGTCGTCGTTCCCTGTCCCGTTCTCGTTAACCGAGCGAAAGGACCGACAGGTCGACCGACCGGCGGCTGTGTCGGTGCTTAATTTTCCCCTCGTAATTACGCGGGCAGAACGCGCGCGCGAGACGAAGACCAAGTATTGTACTAAGGAGGGTGCGGACCGCTGGGAATAGCTCGTATATCCGTCGGTAGCTACCTAAGGGCCGATGTATAGAACGCCTGTCGAAGCTCTTCGCTGCCTGGCGGAATAAGATGCAAGAAAGTTCGCCGATAATCGCGCGGCGGCATTCTATCGACGCCGTCGCCGAGGATAGAACACCGGGCCAAGTTCGAGATTTAAGGCGGCGCGGTAGCAGCCATCGTCGATCCTCGCCGACTTGTCGATTTCGTTCGATAACTCTTCCCGCTGGGTTTAATATCTTCGGGTTGCGGTAAACAAGGTTATGGGAACGAGCTGATTTCTGGGACGGGGGATAGTTGTTGGTAGCGAATTGTTGTAGAGCGGAGTATTAATAGCGATCTTGGGATTTTTGCGTGTTCGTGGGAAGTTTGAGTGTGGGACGAGCGGAAAATTTGTGTAATATGCAGACGCATCGTGCGGGTATCCAAATTTGGGCATTGGTATAATATTTAGAGCGTGAAACGAATGTCTGGGTAGGCTATGTTTATTTAATTACGTTGATGAAGCACGGAATTTGCATGAAGATCTATAGTTCAACTGGTAAATAGAAAGAATAGGTTTTGATTGCTTGAATTTTAGCAGCTGTTCTAAGTAAAATTTTGATGAGGTAGTGTACATACCCAGAAAATAAATTTTTGTCACTGGATTATCAGAAATGAATTGCTGGTGAAACTCTAGTAATTCTCATATTCACATGTATACCCATATTTATTATTCAGTACATTACTGATTCATAGCGTTAACGTTGCTTCTTAAAACTAATAAATGTCACGTATTTCCTCATTACTACACAAGTCATCATCCTTTTATATTGCAATCAATCGTCACCGCAAAACTTCTTACTCAGTAAAAATTCTGTCTGTGAGTGCTCAGCATTAACCGCTTAACGTTGCAAATACCTTCTTCACCTTGCTTACACTGTTTTACACCAAATATGAGATGCAGGCATTACAAATACCTTCTTCACCTTGCTTACACTATTTTACACCAAATATGAGATGTAGGCATTACAAATACCTTCTTCACCTTGCTTACACTATTTTACACCAAATAAGGGGCGTAGACGTTACAAATATGTTCTTCGCCTTGCTTACACTATTTTATACCAAGTAAGGGGTGTAGACGTTACAAATACTTTCTTCGCCTTACTTACATAGTTTCACACTAAATAAGGGGTGTGGGGGTTACAAATACCTTATTCGCCTTACTGACATTGTCTCACACTAAATAAGGGGTGTGGAGGTTACAAATACCTTCTTCGCCTTACTTACATTGTTTCACAGCAAAGAAGGGATGTAGATGTTACAAATATGTTCTTCGCCTTGTTTACACTATTTTACACCAAACAAAAGGTGTAGACGTTACAAATATCTTCTTCATTTTGCTTACACTGTTTTACACCAAATAAGGGATGTAGAATCGACCTATTATGGTTGTAACGAATTTTTCTCCCACCCTGTACGTATGCGTAGCTGCAAATACGCGAGTATTACGTATGTCTCAGCCATGTAATTAGAGTATAGTGCTCTTCAAACCAATGATGTCATTGTTATATCTTTCGCGCACAAAAGAGTGCAACGACTTCATTCGCAAACGTAACAAGTCTATCGTGAGCATACATTCGAGTTAGTTGCACGCTAGATAGCACGTAAATCGGCGGGATCGAAGGGCGGAGGGTGTTCCCAATGGCCGCCCGTCTATTTATGTGGGGCGACGATCTTGGCCGCGGTAGCTACAGGGGCGAAACTGACGGACCGGGCGGCCGCATGAATTGGCTATTAGTAGTTCGAAACAGTATGCTCTAATGGCGACCTGTTGGCCTTTGCTCGCGTCGTTGTACCAACCCACCAAACCCTTCCTCGTCCTTCATTAGCGCGAGTCCTTGCGTTTCGAACACCCACTCCCTTCCAACCCCACCCACTCCTAGGTGAATGGATGCCAGCGACTAAAAGCTGTCTTCGCCCTGACGAAATGGACGAAGCGTTGTTACAGTCTTGGAAAACTACTTCCTTCTGATAGCCTTGATGGTCCCAATTGTGCTAATGACTGCGCGAAATCTGGCAATGGAGGCATTGTTCACTTATAGAAACTGAATGTGTCGGTGCATTGTTGTATCCCTGGTAGCGGGAATGAGTGCAACACGCGAGGGATTTTTAAGAGAAGAGTTTTACACAGCGAGGTTAATCAGATTTAATACAGCTATACGATACGGAATAATCTCATTCGCAGTTTTTTAAATTGTCAAAAGATAGATGCAACTTTGAGTTATAGAAATAACAGCTGTAACAGTTTGACTTAGCCCTTTGTATTCGAGAGGTGACTATTATTCATCAAATGATAGTTCCCCAAATTTTCAGACTTTAGTTAATTTGTTTATTAGTCAGGCTCAGAGATTAAATAGTTACATATGAAATGTGCAAAGGGTTAAAGAGTTAAATTGCGATTTGTACAGACATGGCTATGTTGTATTCCCAGTAGCAGAAATGAGGACAACATCTGAGGTATTTTTGAAAGAAAAGTTTTGTACGGCTAGGTTAATTAGATTTAATACAACTATACAATCTAACTGTTCTAGGACAAGTCTGGTTTTTGGGTTTCGTTCTAATCGTTTTAAGAATCAGGAAAACGGAGTAGTTGGGATGAGAGGAGGTAAGGAAAATTTGAAGTTCAAGGAGTACGAGTGACTTAGGGATCAAAAGATATAGATGAATTATTAGTAAGTGGCAAAATATTTAGAAGGAGATGACTGTTCAGAAGATAACTATTGCAATAAGCAGACTTGTTTGAGTAGGTGCAAGTATGATAGCTAGCCATACAACAGCATGTACAAGGAAGTACGCATTAACAAAAGAACAATTCAGGAAAAGTGTCGGTAAAAGGTCAGACAAACTCGAGGACTCTGAAGGAAATCGCTAAACAATCGAACACATTGCATCGAGTTTAAAAGTATTCCGTAAATGTAAAGTGTTTCTTGTGCAATTTTACTTATTCACTACAATTTCTATTATAGAAATATTAAGTCTTGTAATTACTGTATTGCATTGTATTGTAGAAATATGAAGTCTCATAATTATCATAATTTATGCAATCAGTTTATACAATCTTTTCACAGTAACTGTAACCTCTCGCTTCTCAGATTATTGTGTTAAGATGTACAATTTGTAATAAGCAATCATAACGATTAACAATGAAGTTTCAGTAGCTTGACAAATTCGAACTTTTCCTTATAAATAAAATTCTTTTTATTCTTCGACGCGATTTTCACTATACAAGCAAGTGAGGGGGTTAATTTTACATTTGATTTTAATGTCGATTTCTATCGCAATTTCTATATATGGAATCAATTCGGCCTTCGTAGTTCTCGCGAGGAACACTGCCTAAGAAACTCGAACCGGTGTTCCGTTGCAGCGGAATAATTGCTAACCAAAGCGGAAGACTCGTTCGGAAAGAATGCAGCGAACTTTTTGACGCACCGAGAAATCGAGCAGGAACGCGGCAGGGATTTCTTCAAAGGATCCCTTCTTCGTTCCAGGACCTTTGTCTGTATTCTCTGCGACAGCTATCGACTGTTTTAGCCGATGCTCTCTCTCTCTCTCCTTTTTTTTCTTTGACTCTTTCCTTGAAAAGAAGAAGGCTGCCAGGAATGCTTCGCTTAAAACGAGAATCCTTTCCCGCTCAGACTCTCGCCGAGATTAAAACAAGACTCTTCGTTCCTCCACGAAACACCCTGTCCGAAGAATTCTGTCTGTTTTACTCGCTAAACCTGATTTGTTTCAATATTGACATAGTGTCAATTTACACGAAGTAATTACATTATGGTTTCACGAATCGTTTCAGTTTCTCTTAAAGACCAGATGAAAGTCAATAGCGTGAACATCATGAATAATAGATTTCGTTCGAATTTCGATTTTTGCAGCATGTAATCCTTATTACTTTGGGGTGGGGGGAATCAGAAAATTTTATTTCAATATATATTACCACTGATAATATATGTAGTAAAATACTTTTTACAACAGGAAAAAATAATATAAAATTTAAGCAAGTGGATATTTTTCCGTCCTTCGGTTGCTTCAAGCGTAAAGTATTTTATCTCTTGTCTACCTACGACTAATTTCTAATTTCCAATTTCTAATTTGTAATGTGTAATTTGTAATTTGTAACTTGTAACCTATGTATACTAAAGTGTTTAACCCCTATACTGAATAAACAAATAAATAGAACTCGGTCACATTTTCGATTAATTTCCAATTTCTAATTTTTAATTCCTAATTTGTAATTTATAATTTATAACTTGTAACCTATGTGTATTAAAGGGTTTAACCCCTATACTGAATAAACAAAGAAATAGAACTCGGTCACATTTTCGATTAATTTCCAATTTCTAATTTTTAATTCCTAATTTGTAATTTATAATTTACAACTTGTAACCTATGTATATTAAAGTGTTTAACCCCTATACTGAATAAACAAATAAATAGAACTGGGTCACTTTAAATTTTCGTCATCGATTCGTTAGCGAAGCACAATTCTTTAACTGGTAAACAATCTTTGAGCATGGCGACGGATACGTATACGTAGTCACATGCTTATATGTGTTAGTGCGATCGTCACTTTTCTCCTACCACACAGCGTCCGTCGTTGTATGCGTTATCGCTTTGGAATGACTCTCAGCATGGGTCACAAACGACCCAGAGACCGCAGGCGGAGGGTTAAAACCTAGAATTAACTGCGATACTACAAAACACATTTCGAAACCGTTTCAATCCCCGCCAGGGAACCACCATTGGTCCTCCCAATGAAATCGAAAACAGGACACGCGACAACGCTCGATCCTGCCGCCTTGCCGTCAAATTTCCTTCCTTTCTTCCTTAAACTTCTGTCTATGCTTCCCGGCAATCGATCTCGCAGGAATTCCTATTTCGTCCCGCGATGTTTTCGTGAATCCCGACTCGCCTCTATCCGAGCGTTTCACCCGGATGAAAGCAGTTTCATTGGCCGTTCGCCCCTGCTGCGGGTGGTCGCCGGGGGATAGGTGGTCGTTCTCTGATATAGAATCCAAAATCCTAGCGTTTCCGTCGGGTCTGGCACTCCTTAAATCGAAGCGGTGTATAAGATCTCGCAGTAGCGCCACCCCGCGCACACCAACGGCAGCCATCTCCGTCGCGAGGACGGGAGCCTTTACAATACGTCCTGAGCAAGCCGGCTACCCTTTCTCTTAACGTCCAAAGTTTTCAAAGTACGACGTTGAATGGGGGCCGCCGTATATATGGCTAGCTAGCCCAACCCCCTGCCCACCCCCGCGCCGCGGCCCCCCGCTCTCCTTTTTCTTCATCCCGGTCGGGAGAGTTCTCCGCCATGCTCTGAGGCTGACGCGCTTTGTGAAAGGCGGCGAGATAGCGCGGGCTAGCAGCGGTCCCTGAACCGAGAACAGACCAAAACAACTTTATTGGACCGTTACGGCCTGCCAGAGATTATTTAACTCTTTGCAGTCGAAAGGCGACTGTTAGCCGTGTGACGGTATTAACCCTTAGCGCTCTGTTGGCTGGGCTGCGGAGACATTGTGTATTTAATACGATTACATTCCAGATGCTTTGTCATTAAGTGATTTTCTGACCTATTTTTAAAGTTAACGACATGGAAGTGTGGCTGTTGTGGGTTGAAGTGCGAGAGAGAAGGAAAAGGAATGGGAAGGGGTGTTTCGTCCGGGACCTGCTAGTGGACTCATCAGTAAGGCTTATCTAGCAGGCCCCTGCCTCAGACACAGGGATAGGAAGGGACAGGTCAGAACTCGTATATATAGGAACCGTGACCCGGCTCGAGCACTTGCGAGAAAGGTGCTCGCTAGCTCCCTTCTAGTGGCGAGTGTAGGAAGGTCGCCACAGAAGAATGTTACGTTGAGAATGTAAAGCTGAACAGCGGTAGAGACGTATTTTTTACGAGGAAATCAGAATTTTCTGAAAAAGGGACTGCTGAATACAAAGAAAATAATTGCACGGAGCGTTAAGGGTTAACCCTTTGCGGTCGGAAGGCGACTCTCAGTCGCCAGGGCGTTTCAAGCGACAGGTCGGATGGCGAGTAAGAGGCACCAATCGGTGTTTATGTTAGATTTGGGGATTAGAAATTTCCTTAATCAATTCCTATATTCTCTACAAATTAGTCAAAAAGCAGAGAAACGAGCGACCACTTAACCACTTATAATTCCGGAAAATCTTAGTGAAGCAATTGAAAGGAAGTTTTCGACAGCAGCGACGACCTTCAACATCGACCTCCAACTTGGATGAGATTCGGCTCAATGGCAAACTTCACGTAATGCATTGTGGTACAAAAAGTGATTGTAAAGTTTGTTCCATCCGAAACAAACAAGGCGGAAGACACGAGACCACGTACTATTGTGATACATGTCCAGAAAAACCAAGTGTTATAAATAGAAACGGCCGTTAGAAATAGGATAAAGGAAAAAAAAAGACGAACGCGCCGTGCGCGTTTCGATAGGCACAACAGCCGAATTATTGTGTATAATGTTTGCGGCGGGCGCTCGTCAATTGTCGAGGACGGTTATGATGTCCTACGCCATGACCACGCCGGGGGATTCATTCGTTCTTGAGATGTCGATTCGTAGAGGTGGTTTGTTAACGAGCGTATAATTATATTAAATGATAATAAAGTTTTTCTTCCAATCTCTTAGTTACTGCATTATTCGTTCATGATTTAACACCAAGAATGCATCTTGGTCAATGTTTTTCAAATTACTTTGCCAAAGAAAAATACAGAAATTAAGTTTGGGAAATTACATTGTTAAGGTGTAAATATATATAAACTCTAAACATATAACGTTTTTATTAGATCATTTTATTTGTACCTGTAAGGCGCCCGACACCTTCGCGAAAATCGCTCCGACCTGACACCTCGCTCGGCCGAAAAAGCCGCCGACTGCAAAGGGTTAACTTCAAAAATTGTCAAGTTGCAAAATCGGTTTGTACGTCGGTTTAGCTGCGAGAGCGGTGTATTGTTCCCGAAATATTAGGGGGACTGGAAAGTAATGACGTTTTCTTACATTAAATTCAAACACATAAATTTTGGACAAGTTTTTATATTTAAGCAACGATGTAATCATCCTCATTATCAACAACCGTTTGCCATCTATCTAGCATTATTTATTAATTTAACAATAAGGATTTGTTAATTATAAAATAATTTATTAATAAATCGTAATTTAAGTAATAGGTATATTAATAAACCTGGTAAGGTGTGCAAATTTTCAATGCCGGATCGATAAAAATCAACTGGTTTTTGAGCAAAGTATCTAGAGATAGCATTTTGTGTATCATCCAAATTTGCAAATCTTTCGCCACTTGGAAAGTGTTGTAGAGATCGGATTAAATGGAATGGGCGAGTATGGTGGGTGAGGCAGAACCTCCCACCCCAATTCATTAATTTTTTCTAGGGTTTGTCTTGCACAGTGCGGTCTTGCAATTTACTTCACCGTCTCGTTTCCACAAACCTAGTTCGATGATGCTGCCTGCGAATACTAAATGCCTCCGGAATTTCTTCGCAAGCCAGGCGTAAACAGGTGGCAGAGCAAATCGAGCAGCGTCTATCGCCTCGTTGCAACCGTCTTGCCTTTCGTCGAAGGGGGCGAAACTGGAGAAGATGCTCGTAGAAGACGGAGAGAAAGGAAAGGGAGGGAGGGGGCAGTGGTCGAAGCTGTGTTCGACTTTGGGCAGCGATACGGTCGCAGAGAGATACTGGCTCGTTGGCTGTGGCTGGTCGCCCTTTGTTGGAACACGGAAACAGTCGCCAGGAAGCGAGTTGGCGCAACGACGAAGGACGCCCACCGCCGTGACGTCATACGCCACTGACTTCGTCTCGTTATGTTACGTTCGCCGACGAGACGTCGGATGCAGGAAGCCGCCGTTTCCATCCCGCTCTCTTCCGCGTGTCTCTGTCACCCCGCCCGCCTGGACCCTCTTTGCCGCGGAACTGTTCTCCAGACGCTCAACCCGTTAGGTACAGGCTGGCCCACGCGAAGAACGACGAAAACGAGAAGCCTTTTGGGAAGATCGATAGTGTTCGAAAGTGTCGACTTTATAATAAAATACGCACCTTAAAGGATTCGTTTGACAGAGATTAAGCTCTTTAGGAAAGCTAGTTTTAGGAGTTTAGGTTCTAGGATAGAAGGATAAACGCTTATACAGACATAGATAAGGGTCTGTAATTGAAATCGATCAGTATCTCAAGTAGACTTTTTAGTCACTCCAGAGAGCTCATTAAAAAAAGGTATAATTTCCTTAAGAATAAAGTTTAACAAGATTAAGTTCTTTAGGAGAGCTAATGTTCAGAGCTTAGGTTACAGGATAGAGGGATAAACGCTTATATAGACATAGATAAGGGTCAGTAATTGAAATTGAAGAGTATTCCAAATAGACATTTTAGTCGCTCTAGAGAGCTTATTAAGAAAAAGTATACTTTCCTTAAGAATAAAGTTTAATAAAGATTAATCTCTCTTTAGGAGAGCTAATGTTAGGAGTTTAGGTTCTAGGATAGAGGGCTAAACGTTTATATAGACACAGATAAGAGTCCGTAATTGAAATCGAAGAGTATCTCAAGCAGACTTTTTAGTCACTCCAGGGAGCTCATTAAAAAAAGGTATAATTTCCTTAAGAATAAAGTTTAACAAAGATTACGCTCTTTAGAAGAGCTAGTGTTCAGGAGTTTAGGTTTTAGGATAGAGGGCTAAACGTTTATATAGACATAGATAAGGGTCCGTGATTGAAATCGATGAGTATCTCAAGTAGATATTTTAATAGCTCTAGAGAGCTCATTAAAGAAAAATATCCCTTCCTTAGGAATAAAATTGTTAAGTGTAATATAATTTATTTCCCTATAATCTAATGGTGGAAGATCTAAAAACAGGAAAGTCGCTACGAGTTGTTTGCTTGTAGATAATTTAACAGGTTACTGAAAATATTCTGGTTTGAACGTGTGGACATGTAATTGAATTAATATAGAAGTTTGTAGTATAGTTTTGAGCTTTATTTTTTACATTATTATGCAATGAGGCATAGTATATACCATGCTACAGTTTGTTTAACATTGCAAACATATGTATATAACCAGTAGAAGAAAATGCTTCAGTATGGCTGATCCAAAGCAAATATCTGTTTCACCTCTACCTTAAACATTCCATATAAAATCCCGTTTTCGTCCGCCTCTCGCAATCAGTTCATACAACCCTTCGGTTCTTTCCATCGTATACCTTCATTCGCCGCGAAAGCCTCAAGAAACACTCGCATCACCATAAAGCAGCCCTAAGGCCGCCGAAAATGCTTCATCCTTCAGCCTTACGCGTCCAAGTGCGGCCCTTTTTTCCCCGGGACCTTAAAGGGCGCCACGGAATCCCGTTAGGACACGACAATAGAATAGTGTAACGAGCGGAAACGTTGATTTCGATTAGGGGTGGCGGTGCTGCTGGCTGGTGGCTGGCTGGATCCGGGCGTGGGGTGAACGTAAGTAAGCAGGCATCCAAACACGCGTCTAAGGGACTCTCTGAGTAGCAGTCTGAGAGTGCTCCTCTCTCCTTCGTTGTGTCGGCGGCGCCGTGAATTTATGGGGCCGTAACAGCGACAAGTGGTTCACAAGTCGCCGGTGGCATCACCGTTTGGCGCCCGCCCCCGCCCCGCAAAAGGGCTTTCCCGTGCCGTCCCCCTCTCACCTCCCTTTGCCCGGAACGAAATAAATTGGGTTTACCGTGGAGGAGGCGTTCTTGCTGCTACGACGAGCCTTCGTCGTCGCTGCTGCACGGATTTCCTGGTAACGTTGCTGATTTTACGCCCCTCGAAGGTGTTTCGAGGGGGATAATTATATGCAGCCTGTGGAGGCTATGTGCTTAAACCTGATGCGCAGTCTTTTGGTAGAATTTTCTTTCAACGTACCTACAGCCTGTAGACAGTAACGACTAGAACTATCGAAATGATTGAGATGGGTCTCGTGTCAGAGAATTGAAAATAGAATGGAAAAAATAAGTCTGAAACTTATTTTATGCAAGGTCTACAGGACGTCTGATTAAAGAGGAACAAATCACTGGTCGGTTGGGCCGTGAGTGATATAAGTCAATAGAAAGAGAGGCAAGAGTTGAGTAATCAGACAAAGGTTGAGTAATCCCCTCTCTACTATCATCCATCATTTTTATAGGTTTGTTGTACATGTTGGTGTACAATTGAGCAGGTATCACATACTCGAAATGACCACTTCATGGTCTTTTATAGAAATTTTATAATTTTACTATAATACGCTCTTGCGTTTTTGATTCTCTGTGAAACGTAAGAATAAGAATTTACTTTTCTTATATTGAGCACCTTTTCATATAGTTTTTAATGTAATTTTCTTTCCTTTAAGTTAAGTAACACTTTAGTGGTCGATAATTTTAGTGTTAACATAAATTGCATTAATCGTAGGTTTCTTATTTATTTCTTATTCGGAATTTATGAACTTCTAACGAGAAGAAGCTAAATGTTTCAGAGATTAGCGGAATACGATACGTTTTGAGAAACATGTGCAATTATTCTTCAATCGATGAGTCAATTAGTTTTTGATTTCAAAAGACATCAACAAAACTTGCGATATTTAACTGATAGATGACTTCGAGTCACTGGATAATTATTCTAAACCGTTTGTATTTCTATAAACTTGAATAATAAGAAAACAAATTATAATCATTATTCTCTCTTAAGGGTATACCACTAAGAATATTAATGAGATTGAGGGAAAAATTGAAAAGTTCCAAATATTTTTTCGTTTAAGTGACAAAACGGTGTAATTCGGTAAATTGAGAAATTATTCTTTATTTTCTTATTCTGAGAAAGGTACTTTGATTTGTACCGTTAATTTAGCAATTCACCGATCTACAATCGATTCGCTACTAATTACCACAAAAACGAGTAAAATTTGTATTCCGTGATTCGTATTTGCGAACGCCCCTTCCAGAAATAATTTCACTAGAACCTCGCCCCCTTTATTTGTTAGTATTTTTAAAACGAAGTCAGAGGAGGAGGCGGCTTCACGCAATAACACCCACTGATTTGATTCGAGGCCCTGTGGTATGAAAGCGAGGGACTAATCAGTCCCTCTCTCTCTCTCTCTGTATCTCCTTCTTTCTCTCATCCGTTCTCCCCCCTCCTCTTTCTTTCATCCTTCTTTTGTCTCTCTTTTTCTCTCTCTCTTTCATCCTTTCTTTCCCTCTTTTTCTCTCTCTTGCTCTCTCTTTCTCTCCCTCTCTCTTCCTTTCATCCCTTCTCTTTCTCTTTATCTCTCTCTCATCATTTCTCCCCCTCCTTCTCTTTCTTTCATCCTTCCTTTGTCTCTCTTCTTCTCCTTTCTCTCTCTGTCATCCTTTCTTTCCCTCTCTTTCTCTCCCTCTCCCTTTCTTCCCCTCTCTTCCCCTCTTTCTTTTTCTCTCTCTTTCATCCTTTCTTTCCCTCTTTTTCTCTCTCTTTCTCTCCCTCTCTCTTCCTTTCATCCCTTCTCTTTCTCTTTTTCTCTCTCTCATCATTTCTCCCCCCTCCTTCTCTTTCTTTCATCCTTCCTTTATCTCTCTTCTTCTCTCTCTCTCTCTCTGTCATCCTTTCTTTCCCTCTATTTCTCTCCTTCTCTCTCGCTCTCTCACTTTCTCTCTCTCTGTTTCATCCCTTCTCTCCCTCTCTTTCTCTGATCCTCTCGAGCATTTTGTAGGTCGTGCCCCCACCCCGGACACCCCTATCCGGGAGCGACGGTTTAAAGCGTATTAATTAACCCTTTATTAGACCCGAGTGAAAACCGCCGCTTTCGCGCTGGCGCGAGATGAGCCCGATTCAGGAGGCCAGCGTTTCGATTCGCCCTGGGTATCGTTCAGTATTTATGAAAAGCTTCCAGGATATTTTCCGCGGGATCGACCCCTCTGTTTCACTCTGTCGCTCGTTCGCTTCCAGCAAACTCGAAGTCAGCGTTTTTTTTAACCGTAGGAATTTAGCGGACGCGGAGAGAGGGGGGCGGGGTTCGATTAACGACGTTCGATAACGCAATGGTTTTCGATGGAACGTGTTCGACGTGCATTACTGTTCGTAATTTATCGCACGCTTAATCTACCAAGAGTTGGAAAAGGTTTATGTTACAGCTGTGGAATTAAACTGGCGTTCTCTGAATCATTTTTTGAGACGCAGAAAATGAAGTTGTATTGTCTCGAAAATTGGAATAATAGAAGGTTGTGTTATGGTTAAAATGTGGAGCTACTGCTGGATAAGTTTGTAGAGTTTCGTTTCGTGTTTAACTTTATAATATGTGAAAAAGTTATTTATAATATTGGCTATTATTATTATTATTAATGTATTATTATTTGCCTATTAGTGTTGAATAACAAATCCTGCTATACAGTGATCATTCAAACGTTTCTTAATATACGCTTAATAAAGAAATGTTTAGGTAGAATATTTATTCAGAATTATCATAGGTAGATATACTCAAATCACAAGCTATGGATCCGCTGACAATTGAAATAACTGTAATTAGAAATCTGCTACGCTCTTTGATTACCTGTAAAAACTCGATTAAATACAAAACATAATTTTTTAAACCGATTTGACGCGATGAAAGGCTGTGTCTGGCCAATGCGTACTTATACTACTAGCTACCGCTCTGAACTCTACTACTTAATTTATATCTATCTCCAGATAATTAATTATGTTTCTATGCATCAACTACGTGAATCTTACATATATTATCCAACTTCTACTTGCATTGATAATACATTGTAATGTGCATATATAACAAATATGCATTACGAAACAATACAACAAAGCAATATAATTGCTTTAACATTGTAAAGTATATATACTTTTTTACATCGTGATAATAACTCAGAAAATACTGCACAATTATATAAACAAAATGTGTACACTGTTTTCAGAAAAGATTTGAATGCATTTTTTGTTTTTACACACATATGCACATCGAATCTTCCAATTTCACAGTCGACAGGATACAAATTCTTACCGAATTTATTATCAACCCTAAACCAACTTTACCATCAATAACAATTTCTCATATTCTAAATTCCGAGCCTTTTCCCGTCAAAATAACAATTCCCCATATTCTAAATTTCGAGTTCTTTCCACTTTCAAACTCCTGGAATCATTAAAACTGCTGATGCTCCTCGAATTCCGTTAATTTAATCACACTAGGTCACCGATTCTCACGACTCCGTCGACAAGCTAACCGTCTCGTCCCCGACAATCCCATAGTTACACGAAACACGTTAATCTGCCCCCCCTGAAAGCCTTCGAGCTCGTCGTTCAATGCGTCCTCTGCTCATAATTCGATCGCTCGCGCGGCGTCCCGTTGCTCGACTTACGATCGCGCCCCGAAGGGTCTCGCCGGCTAAGAAAGGAGGAAAGAACGCGGCAGCGGGGACCTTCGAGAGGGAAAGAGAGCCGTTTGTCTGTCGAATGGTCCACATATATCGCTCGTAACGCTGCTCGGTCTCCTGCGAGGGGCGAGTGTGCTCAATTTGCCACGTCGAGGGGTCGCAGGACCCGGTGTACCTAGCAGAACGCGAAACGCCGGGGGATGAGGGCTCGTTGGAGGGCGCACGGGTCCCTCAGAGGGACGTGGGACGAGCCTGGGAGATGTAGGGCCTCGGGTGGCACGATGTACGACGGGATCGAGATGAGATTGTCCCGCCAGAACATCTCCTTTCCTCTATTCCTCTCTCGCTTTCTCCGCCCTCGTCCCGCGCTGCTCTCCGGCGCTCGCTAAACTACCCTTTACCCTTAACAGAGCCCTTGCCTTCTTTTCGATAAACTCTTTACAGGTTACGGGACTTCGATGCCCGGTTATATGGAGCCGTCGACTCTCTGCCTCGTATCTGAATACGACGTAACGGGCGTCCTCGCGATCGTGATGCTCGATCAGTCGTAACGTTAGCGTCGCGGTGCTGTTGTTACCGTAAAGCGTGAGGGACACAGTGTAATGCTACGATGTTTCTGTGTGGGGAATTTTATAGTTCAGTATTCTTCTGGTAATGTTCTGTTGGGATAAGGTGGAACAGCGGCGCGGTGCGTGCTTTTGTAGAAGGGTAATGGAAAATTTGTCCTTCTTTTGAACTACGGTGCTGCTCAGAAAATTGGCAAAGTGCTTTAGAACATGGGGGTTAAGCTGTGGTGAGGTACCTGTACGTTGTCTGTGTAGTGGGTTCTATAATCTAAATTTGAATATGCTACGGTAAATGCCACAAATGTACATATACCAAACGTAAGTTTAAAACAAGTAGATATTATAAAGGTTTATAAATATTATGAATACATTTATTTATATTTCATCCATTTCTTATACAGATACGAATTGCTTTACTTTTCCTGATCCTTTAATCTTAAGCTTTTCTTTGCCACTGTATTTCAACTTCTGAGCCACAGTACGCGTGTCTTTGCTTTAAAGCAGCTCAGAGCTAAGTCGCCAAACTACCAAAACATTTCATTACGAGGAGAAATCGTAATTTCCAATAATTTATTCTAAACACTCTAACATAAGCACCGTTCTATAATGTTCGACTTGAACTTCTCATTATTAAACACAGGTCAAATCGATCATTAAATTACCAAAAAATTTCATTACAAAGAGAAATCGTAATCTGCTACAGTTTATCCTAAACATCCCAACATAAACACCGTTTGGCAATGTTCTGCTGTTTGACCTGAATTTTTCATCATTACCGTGCCTATCCATATCTCCGTATTCCAACGAACAGAACCTCAAGATTTTCGAAAAGTTCCAATACAAATTTCACCGACACCCTTTGTCAAAGCACTCTCCCACAATTCTGTATTTCAACTTCTAAGCCACAGTGTGCGTGCCTTTGCTTTAAAACAGCTCAGAGCTAAGTCACCAAACTATCAAAAAATTTCATTACGAGGAGAAATCGTAATTTCCAATAATTTATTCTAAGCGCTTTAACATAAACAATGTTTGGCAATATTCTGCTGTTTGACCTGAATTTTTTCATCATTACTGCGCCTATCATCCATATCTCCGTATTCCAAGGAACACAACCTCAAGATTTTCGAAAAGTTCCAGCAACAAATTTCACCGACACCTTTTGACGATGCACTCCGCCGCAATTCTGTATTTCAACTTCTGAGCCACAGTATGCATGCCTTTGCTTTAAAACAGCTTAGAGCTAAGTCACCAAACTACCAAAAAATTTCATTACGAACAGAAATCGTAATTTCCAATAATTTATTCTAAGCGCTTTAACATAAACAATGTTTGGCAATATTCTGCTGTTTGACCTGAATTTTTCATTATTACTGCGCCTATCATCCATATCTCCGTATTCCAACGAGCAGAACCTCAAGATTTTCGAAAAGTTCCAGCAACAAATT
>JAOPTO010001319.1:0-27611 GCA_033822845.1 Tetrapedia diversipes
GATGTCCCCTCAGAGGAGACATCCGACCACAAAGGCTGAAAAAGTTGAATTCTTAAAAATGTGCGAAATAGCAAATTTTGCGCCTGTATTGGGTCCTAGGGTTGAGATTGGTCATTATATAGTCACATAATAGTCATCAGTAGTACCCAATGGGTGTCAAATATTGGTATCTATAGTCACCGGCAGTACCCGATAAGTGTCAGACATTAGGTGTCTATAGCAACCAATAGTACTCGATGAATGTCAAATATTGGGTGTCTATAGTCTCCAGTAATGCCCATGGGTGTCAAACATTAAAGTATTTATAGTCACCAATAGTACCCAATGGGTGTCAAACATTAAAGTATTCATAGTCCCCAGTAGTACCCAAAGGGTGTGATACGTTTAGCAACTATAGTTACCAGTAGCACGTTGGTGACTATAGTCATTAATACTGTCCGATAAGCGTCAAAAGTTGAGTGACTATAGTTACCAATAGTACTCGATGAGTGCTAGACGTTGAGTGACCACAGTCACCAATGAGCCTTGAACGTTGCGTGAGCATAATCAGTAGTAGTACCTGGTAAGCGTCAGACATTGGGAAACAAATTATCAACAGAACCCGACGAGCGTCAGACGTTGAGTGACTATAATCATTATTACTATTGAAAAGATGAATATAACTATGAAAACACGATACGCGTATTTTCAGTACTGGCAAAAATAATAACACTAACGAATCAGGTTATGTAAGGCCGCATGATCAAAACAATCAGGAGAAACGAATAGGGAAGTATCCCAATCAAACCTGTACCGTCCTGGATGACTTCTTTCCAGCTTCCATCATGCGTCCAAGGTACATATTCATGGTTACGCAACGATCGACGGTTTCTTTCTTCGCGCGGTTCTTTCCTCGTACGATATCCGGTTCCCAGCGGTATACGATGACGAGCAAGAAAACGGCCACGAGAAGAAACGTTCCTCTTTCTGCTGACGGCAGAAAGACCGACAACGCGCGTTAAAGGAAATAACAGAAAGATCGTTGCTAGCGACGGGATTAAGTTCGATGCGTACTCGCGAATCCAAGTCAGTTTTAATGCGAAAGTTTCGTTTTATGGAATTCGTGCGATTTTTTTCGTCAGAGACACAAGTAGATTAGATAGGTAGACGTTATCAGAGTTTTGGTTATTCGAATGATCGATTACCGATCATTATGGGTCATGCAGTTTGTATTTATGTGTGTATATATATGTACAGTAGCAGGCAAAAGTTTAAGACCAAAGGGTCAAAGAAAACAAATTAATTAATTAATAAGAAATAGCACGATAAATAAAAATCGTATTCTATGCTGATCAATAAATAGTGTTCTACTAGGACGACGATAGAAATAACTATACGGATAATATTTGCATACCACAAAACTATGTTTTACCTTGTCATATTATCTCAAATTTTTATTCTCTACTGTACATCACTTTCAAAATAAACAGTTCATATGTACAGTAGCAGACAAGTTTAAGACCAAAGGGTCAACGAAACTAAATTAATTAGTCCGTAAGAAATAGTGCGATAAACGAAATTCGTATTTTATGCTAATCAATAAATAGTTATAAGGTGGATAATTGTAAGAACAAGAAACAAAAGTATATTTTGTCAATTAATAGAACTATCACGTACAGTAGCGGATAAAAGTTTAAGACCAAACAGTCAACGAAAGTAAATTAATTAATTAATAAGAAATGGCACGATGAATAAAAATCTTATTTTATGCTAATTTATAAATAGTATTCTACCATAATGACGATAAAAATAAGTATATGAAGAATATTTGCATACCATTCTATGCAAACATAAAACTATGTTTTACATTGTTCTATCGTCTCAAACTTTTGCCCACTACTGTACACACCTTAAACACTTTCTGCACGGTATTCGTTAACAGAGATGCAGGTTCAGGTATAAGGAGAGTTGAAATTGAACGAATTAATTTCAACCAATGTAATTAATAATTGATAACAATGTTCGGTGATAACTTTTGTCCACTACTGTATGTTTCCCTTTAAATTAACAATAAACTTATTTTGATTTTAGTTGCCCACCCCGTGAGGGACTTTTAAAAATAAATTTCGCAATTAACTGATTAACACGTTCCATGCCACTTTTTGAACTTTCCGTTCAAGCCATTGGGTGGGTATGGGTATTCTCATTGTAAAATGAAGAATTTTTAAAAAGTTTTAATTATGGTTTCGTACTATTGAAAAATTGTAAGGCGTATGTAAGTCAAAAACATTATTTAAGGAATAAAAGTGTGGATCGTATACGCCCCATAAAAAGAAAAAGAAAGTCTTCAAAAAACGATCTGGCACGGAACGTGTTTAACATATTTGTCTGTCCTCGAATATTTACAATCAGATTCGAATCTGCCTGCAATCCACGCTCGATCCCATCGCTGATCGTCAACGCGACCGGTCCAAGCGACCGGCTGACTCACGCCAGAAACTTTTTCTCTGTTATTCTAGGCTTCTCCTCGCGGTGAAATGGACGTCGTTCCTTTCACGCCTCGAGGAAACGAGACGATTTTTCAACAGGCAGACCCATCGAACAGACCTCGGATGAAAACGTCACCGATCTTACGAGTCGTTTTCTCCATTAGAGTCGGACTTCGTGTATCTTTAGCACGGATCATTACACGAACAGCATTTACATCTACATTGGTACGATCTTGACACGATGCTCCGAGTTGAAGTTATAAACGGGCCTCGAAGGATTTCCCCGTGTGCACAAATTATACAGGGTGTCTGGTATTGTTTCGTTGAAAATTTGTAAGCGTGTATGCTTAAAAATAACGCAAATAAGATAAATTTGAATGGTTTAATGGACTAAATTATTGTATATTGATATTATAATTATAATGTGTATGATTATTATATATTCTTATGAGGATATTTAGAGTATTATAATTAGCTATATTTTATTGACTTAGAAGCGCGGAAAGTGTTAGAACGATTAATATCTGTTATTATTAACTTAGAGATATTTATTATTATTATTATTAACTTGGAGATATTTATGTATTATTATTATTAACTTAGAGATATTTAGTATATTATTATTAACTTGGAGATATTTATGTATTATTATTATTAACTTAGAGATATTTATGTATTATATTATTAACTTGGAGATATTTATGTATTATTATTATTATTATTATTATTAACTTAGAGATATTATATGTATTATTATTATTATTATTATTAACTTAGAGATATTTATGTATTATTATTATTATTATTATTATTATTAACTTAGAGATATTTATGTATTATTATTATTATTATTAACTTAGAGATATTTATGTATCTTATTATTATTATTATTCTTATTAACTTAGATATATTTAAGTATTATATTATTATTATTTATTACTATTATTATTATTTATTACTATTAATATTATTTATTATTATTATCCTCATATATTTAATTATAATAACATATAATATATAACAACAACAACAATAATAATAATATTGTTTACTTTACTTTCGTTTAAACATCGATGCTACTATTATTAGCATTGTTAATATAGCATCGAGTAGTATCTGACAAATGAACCATTACTCCAGCCCACTCTCAGCTCTATCATATTCTAACCCTGTAATATATTAATTTGATATTCCTGTTATCACCCCTCGATATTCAAACTTTCAATAGCTTTCGTATTCTGCATCTCGTTTCCCTTTTCCACATCGTCAACTAACCCAACAAACGTGAAAAGCTTGTTTAAACGATCTAATAAATATGAACAACCCCCGTGGGAAATCTTTTTAGAACACCCTGCATAACAATCGGCTCAAACGAACGTGTTCATGGATCGTTTTAATTCATAACCCGTAGGGAGCTCCGTTTCTCCATTAACTTATCGGTTGTTTTGAACGAGTTCCCCTTCCTTCGCCTACGCCCATAAATTACCGTCTATCCGCCACTCAGGAGATTGTTAACGCGCGGAAGAAAGGGTTTGCGAACGGGACGATTCATCGGCGGGAAACGAGGGAACCCACTCTCTGTATCACGACCGTTCGCGACCCGATCGATCGACCGTTATGCCGCGTCCACACTGCTGTTCGCGAACAGCTCGCGAACAGTTCGCGAGCTGTGCTCGCCAGCAGTGTGGACACTTTCGCGAACAGCGAGCAGCGAGCAGCGAACTCCTCAGCGAACAGCGAACAGCGAACAGTGTTCGCTCGGGAAGCGGTACATCAAAGAAACTGTTCGCGAGCTCGAAGCGTATCTGGACGCGTTTGTAACACAGTATATGGCAAAAGCTAATAGCGAACTGCCCATGAATTCAGAGCGAACAAGCTTGTAACTGTTCGCGAGCTCCAGTCTGGATATGCTGCGTTTTCCGTTGGCGAACAGCTCACGAACCGCACGCGAGCAATTCGTGTGCTGCTCGCGAGCTGTTCGCGAACTGTTCTCTTCTATGTGGACGCGGCTTTAGACCGCAATTCATTTCTGAGCGCTCCGCCGCGAAAGGGTTAATCAAGATGGGATATGCGAATCGATATGAAGTTTGGGTTCCACACCTATTGACGGAGACCGGCCTTATGAACCGCGTCTCCACGTGCGATTTGCTTCTCCAGCGACATGAAAGGGATCCTTTCTTAACCCTTTGACTACTCTTGACGTCTATTGGTGTCCAACACATGATGGCTTCCCGGTACTGTTGACGCCTATTGGCGTCCGACACATGTTGACTTCCCGATACTGTAGACGCCTATTAACCTCTTGCACTATTCGGAACCTCGGAAAAAGTCAGGCCAAACGCGGCTGCCTCAATTGTCGAATGGTGGAGCGCGCGTGCCGAAACTTGAGACCCATCTTATCCACGTGATGGAACTCTTGTGAAATTCAAATGAATTTGAATCAAAAACTTTTATACATACTTTAATTATCACATAAGATTAAAACAAATTCTGAATAAGTAATAATAATATAATTAATTAATAACGAAATAAAAATATGTGAAAGCAAATCCGCGGTAGTAGTATTTGAACTCAAATAAGTTTTCTGATTCACTCACTAATATCAAACCTAAAACTGAAAGACACAATATAAATAAACAATTAAATATCAATTTTGCCCGAAATTAAGACCACGAGTCAGACTCGTGATATTCATGTTCGGCCTGAAATGTCGAGTACGAGTCAAGCTCGTGATATTCGTGTTTGGTCTGGAACTGAACAACGAGCCCGACTTGTGACATCCATGTTTGGCCTAAAATTTTCATCACGAGTCAGACTCGTCAAAATAGTGCAACGGGTTAAAGGGGAGAAACCAGCGTTGAAGTTGTGGCGACCTTCCTACACTCGCTACTAGGAAGGAGCTAGCGAGCATCTTCCTCGCAAGTGCTCGAGCCGGGTCACGGTTTCTATACAGGATGTTCAGACGAAGCTAGGAGAGAATTGAAGGGGTGACTCTATGCGACATTCTAAGACGAAAATCAAGAGTAACAATATTGCGTTTGACGCTTTGTTTATTAGTTATAAGCGACTAAAGGACGGGCTAGTTTACGCCTGAGAGCAGGCAATCGGGCAACACGGTAGGTAACGTCAATGACTACGCAGTGATGCTCAGTCGTAACTACGTGTGGAATATGGCTTACCTCTGAACAGTTACAGAAATGTACGTAGCTACGACTGAGTATCGCTGTGCAATCACTTTTGTCACTTTTGAAGTCACTGTGACTTTAAGGGATCAGCAAATCACAATGTATGGAGTCCAAGGGTTAAAGCACACTATCGGTTAGCCCACTAATATTTATATATAAATATGTATATAGAGAATAATAATTCTCATCAATGTTGTGTATGTATCTATATTTCTATTATGTATAGAATGGAGAATAGATAGAAACACAGATAGATAGAGAGGGGGGAAGGAAGGATGGGAGAGAGGGAGGGAGATAATTAGATAGAGGGTAGGGGGTAGATAGATGGATGAGGGAAAGAGAAAGATGGGATTTTCAAAGTTACGCGGATTTTGAGTTACAAAGCACTTCAAAATCCCAAACCCTGGCGTATCTCAAAAGATTGCTATATATACTCTACGCAAGACGTTCTCTAAAGCATAAAGATCAATTTATATTATCCGTTTAAACACGTTCCAGTTCAAACAAAACATATTATTCGCTCAAACACGTTCCGTTTACAATGCTTCAATCAAACATCCTCCTATCTGTTAAAATATTGTTTTCAATAATTGTCTGACGATGTTTGATTCGCGACGTTATGTAAAAGAAAGAACCGTATTTTTATCCCTTTCGCCAATTGGATTTGTTGGAAACAGAACACGTTCGAGTTGATAATACAAATTGAAGACTTTAACGCGACGAAATGTTTCTAATAACACTCATAAAACGTATAAAATATTCTCGTACAACACGTTCAAATAAATTTAACATTTTCAAAGGCTTTAGTTGAATGAATTTGAGTATGAAATATACGATCTATCTAACTGAAGAAAGAAGATGTTCTTGTGTGAGATTTGTGTGGGTCTGATAGTGAAGGCGATGTCATCATCGGGACGAAAATACGGGATGATTCAAAGAAGAGATTCGAGGGGACATCAAGCTGGTCGGTGAACGAAGAGCCTAATATTTTAATAGCTCACGTCACTCGCAGTTTTTTTTTCGTGCACAACACTGTATTCACGTCCGTATTCTGGTTTCATACGCGATACTGTAATTTAAAATATGCAAATTGCATGAAAATGGTAATCATTTATTAACGGTCGAGCGCATCAATGTAGTAAGAGTATGGAATAAATGTAGCACGGTAAAGACTTAGAAAGTAGCTTAGAAAATGAGTATAATGATTGAACCATTTTAGAAAGACTACAAATTGTAAAATTCAAATGTTAGAGAAAGTACAAAAAAGGAACTTTAGATTGATGATGAACACGTTATGAATTGTAGCGCACCTGTGAGTTTATGGGTGCATGAAAATTTTATTGATACTGAATATTAATGATTAAATATTGTTGGTTACTTGTAACATCTAGAACATACAGATAGATGTTGTAAAAAGCACTTTTCTCCCCTTTTTCTTACAATTAAATAGTCTTTTATCTGCCATGGTGGAAATTGCGAATATGTGCAAACAGGCATGTTGAAGTTAATTTCTATTTAACTTTTCGTTTATATTTATGTTGCATTTATCGAATTTAATTTATAACTTTCCTTGAGCAAAGAATAAACTATTTTTTTTCTTATTAACAAATATTCGAATTGTTAAATATTCCACTAAATATTCTCTAACTATTAATCCTAGATTCATAAACATGCATTTGTCTTTCTGACGAATATATTATATTGATGATTTTTGTTTTTAGAATACAAGGAGCAATAAAACACACTTTAAAGCCGAAAACTTTAAACTATTTACTAATCATTAATTTTCTGAAATGAAAATGAACACATTAGTTATTTCGAGCAATCGAAGTCCATCTTTCTATCTCTTTCACTTTAAAAGTTACAAACGTTTACATATTTTGCGCGGTTTGTCAGACGAATGCATATGAATCTAGTGTTAAACATTGTAATTAAATATCCTAAATTCTGAACAAATATCTTCGTGTTCACTTACAACGATAAAATAAATTGTAAAAAATCGAAAGAAAGATAACTTTCCCAAAAATTTAATTCAAGACGTTTTTAAAAATGCCTGATTCAATTAAATATACATTCATAGCTAGACCGGTTTCGCACAATATTCCATTCAGGTCACGCGCCCTGGAAACGGTGCACGAGGGTAAAGAACGTGCTCGTTTTATAAGTCAAACGTTAAGAGCCTTTTTTTTTTCTTTCTTAACACTTAACCGACCGAATGGGGAGATCTCCCATTTTTTCCTTGACAAAGCAGTGCCATTGATTCTATTTAGTTTTGTCATTAGTTGATCCTACGTTGATGTTGAATTTATTAAAAATTGTATTTTGGAAAATTTATGAACAGCACTAATTCAAGACTAACTAATAACAAACGCAAAGAGGATCAATGGCACTGCTTTGTGAAGGAAGAAATGGGAGATCTCTCCATCCTGTTGGCTAAGTGTTAACAAGAATTTATTAAAAATTATACTTTGAAAAAGCAGAAAATGCATTTGACGAACTGTGAACAAAACTAGTTGAAGACTAATTAATGACCAAAGTAAATAGAATCAATGGCAATGCTTTGTCAAGGAAAAAATGGGAGACCTCTCCATCCTGTTGGCTAAGTGTTAACAAGAATTGATTAAAAATTATACTTTGAAAAAGCAGAAAATTCATTTGACGAACTGTGAAAAAAACTAGTTCAAGACTAATTAATGACCAAAGTAAATAGAATCAATGGCAATGCTTTGTCAAGGAAAAAATGGGAGACCTCTCCATCCTGTTGGCTAAGTGTTAACAAGAATTGATTAAAAATTATACTTTGAAAAAGCAGAAAATTCATTTGACGAACTGTGAAAAAAACTAGTTCAAGACTAATTAATGACCAAAGTAAATAGAATCAATGGCAATGCTTTGTCAAGGAAAAAATGGGAGATCTCCCCATTCGGTCAGCTAAGTGTTAACAAGAATATATTAAAAATTGTACTTTGGAAAAGCAGAAAATTCATTTGACGAACTATGAACAAAGCTAGTTCAAGACTAATTAATGACCAAAGTAAATAGAATCAATGGCAATGCTTTGTTGCAGAAAAAATGGGAGACCTCTCCATCCTGTTGGCTAAGTGTTAACAAGAATTTATTAAAAATTGTACTTTGGAAAAGCAGAAAATTCATTTGACGAACTGTGAACAAAGCTAGTTCAAGACTAATTAATGACCAAAGTAAATAGAATCAATGGCAATGCTTTGTCAAGGAAAAAATGGGAGATCTCCCCATTCGGTCAGCTAAATGTTAACAAGAATTTATTAAAAATTGTACTTTGGAAAAGCAGAAAATGCATTTGACGAACTGTGAACAAAGCTAGTTCAAGACTAATTAATGACCAAAGTAAATAGAATCAATGGCAATGCTTTGTCAAGGAAAAAATGGGAGATCTCCCCATTCGGTCGGCTAAGTGTTAACAAGAATTTATTAAAAATTGTACTTTGGAAAAGCAGAAAATTCATTTGATGAACTGTGAACAAAGCTCGTTCAAGACTGACTAGTAACAAAAGTGAATAGAATCAATGACAGCGCCCTTGTTGCAGAAAAAATGGGAGACCTCTCCATTCTGTCGGCTAAGTGTTAACAAGAATTTATTAAAAATTGTACATTGGAAAAGCAGAAAATGCATTTGACGAACTGTGAAAAAAGCTAGTTCAAGACTAATTAATGACCAAAGTAAATAGAATCAATGGCAATGCTTTGTCAAGGAAAAAATGGGAGACCTCTCCATTCTGTTGGCTAAGTGTTAACAAGAATTTATTAAAAATTGTACTTTGGAAAAGCAGAAAATTAATTTGACGAACTGTGAACAAAGCTAGTTCAAGACTAATTAATGAACAAAGTAAATAGAATCAATGGCAATACTTTGTCAAGGAAAAAATGGGAGATCTCCCCATTCGGTCAGCTAAGTGTTAACGAGAATTTATTAAAAATTGTACTTTGGAAAAGCAGAAAATGCATTTGACGAACTGTGAACAAAGCTAGTTCAAGACTAATTAATGACCAAAGTAAATAGAATCAATGGCACTGCTTTGTCAAGGAAAAAATGGGAGACCTCTCCATTCTGTTGGCTAAGTGTTAACAAGAATTTATTAAAAATTATACTTTGAAAAAGCAGAAAATTCATTTGATGAACTGTGAACAAAGCTAGTTCAAAACTAATTAATGACCAAAGTAAATAGAATCAATGGCAATGCTTTGTCAAGGAAAAAATGGGAGATCTCCCCATTCGGTTAGCTAAGTGTTAACACATTGCGTACGAGTGAAGAGATATCTCGTTTTAATAATATCTTACACACGCGTGTCCACGACACGAAATATTACGATCTGTTCGTTATGTTTGTTACATTTGCCACGTTTATTGTCATAGGATAAACATTCAAGAATTTGTAAATGTAAATTGAAAAAGGTGCTTGTATGCATTGTATTCAGTATTTTTTTTTGGACAGCAAAGCGCCGTACGCAAACGGTTAATAAATTCCTCGGCTCACCTCCTGAGTCAGCCTATATGCATACGTGGACAGAGGTAATTACATCGTGTAGCGAGTGGTGTATCAAAGCCGTATCAATTTGTCGGTGGATACGTGACTTTTTTCGAAACGGCGAGACGATGAGTCTCGTTTTCCGGAAGTATAAATCAAGCTTTCTCGGCCGCCTCGTTTAGCCTCATTTAAACGCCGTGCCTTCGAGCTGAATCGTCGGATCGTGGATAGACTCGAACGAGACCTGATCGTTAAAATTACCAGCCAAGTAGATCAATCGGATCGTCGATCGGTTACGGTTTGACAAATCTTTTGCCGTTTATGTAATCGAAATTAACGATACACTGATTAGAGATAGGATTACTTGATTATTTAATGTAGTTGTTGTAGTATAAGTAGGTTTGAATTTAACTGTGAATATTCGAACACCTGATGTGTAATTAGAATTTGGCAATAAATATTAGAACACCTTATATGTAAGTAGGTTGGAACTAGACAATAAATACTCGAACATCTCCGATATAAGTAGGTTTGAATTTGACAATAAATATTCCAACATTTCCTGGGTAAGAGGGTTCGAATTTGACAATAAATATTAGAACACCTTATACGTAAGTAGGTCACTTTTTTTAAAATAAAAACGTTTATAAATCTAGTGTTAACACCCTTTTCGCTTGAGAGGTGACTGTTAGCCACCAAATGATACTTTCGCAAATTTTCAGGCTTTAGTTCGTTTGTTTATCAGTCAGACTCGAAGGTTAACTTGTTACATATGTAAATTTTAGTATATCGCATAACTGAACTAAATTAAGTTTAATACATAGGCGAATCTTAGTGAATATTTCGAATTTGAAAATTTTTGAAGTTATTATCATTAGACGACTAACTTTATTAGTCAGACTCGAAGGTTAACTTGTAACATATGTAAATTTTAGTATATCGCTTAACTGAACTAAATAAAGTTTAATATAGGCGAATCTTAGTGAATATTTCGAATTTGAACGTTTTTGAAATTACTATGATTAGACGGCTAACTTTATTATTCAAATTCAGGGATTAAATAGTTACATATGTAAATTTTTGTATATGGCTTAACTAAACTAAATTACGTTTAATATAGGCGAATCTTAGTAAATATTTTAAATTTGAAAATTTTTGAAGTTACCTACTATCATTAGACGACTAACTTTACTAGTCAGACTCAGAGGTTAAAGTCACACATGTAAATTTTAATATATCACTTAACTAAGCTAAATCACGTTTAGTATAGGCGAATCTTAGTAAAAATTTTGCATTTGAAAATTTTTGAAGTTGCCTACTATTATTAGACGACTAACTTTACTAGTCAGACTCAGAGGTTAAAGTCACACATGTAAATTTTAGTATATCACTTAACTAAGCTAAATCACGTTTCGTATAGGCGAATCTTAGAAAAAATTTTGTATTTGAAAATTTTTGAAGTTACCTACTATTATTAGACGACTAACAGTCACCTCTCGAATGCAAAGGGTTAATCCTATATCATTGGTACCAATATCATTCTTGCTTCTATAGAGAGTAGAATTCAATTTTTCCCTCGTCGATCGCGATCAAATCGATTAGAACACATTCGAGTCCCTTGTTTACAATGAGTTCCTGCATTTAGCGAACCGTTCACACCGCGACAACGGCGTTAAAAATACTCGATGACATCAGTCGGACTGGTTCTTCATATATTTGACGTCACCGTGTTGTCGCGCAAGTCGAACGCGAGCAGCTCTTTTCTTTCTCCCGGACGCTTTTAATCGCTTATAGGAAATCGATGGCGAACAATTTTCGACCATCCCGGAAACGCGACGTGGCTCGAACATGAAAATGCATGGGGAGAACGATTTCACTGGGAACTATTTGCGGTTGGCCGTCCAAGAGTCTCCACCGGGTTCCATTTTGCAGGAAGGTTACCATTCACGATTTCAATAGACGAAACTGCGAGTACGGTGGGGAAACTCAACCGGAAACGTCGATACGAGGCGGGTTCCCTTTGGAGCGAGCGAAGTTCGCTTGTCGAAACGACACGCCCTTAATGCTAGGTTTACCATTAGTTGAGGTATACAGTAGCGGACGAAAGTTTAAGATCAAAAGGTCAAAGAAAATAAATTAAGTAATTAATAAAAAGTAGTACGATAAATAAAAATCGTATTCTATGCTAATCTATAAATAGTGCTCTACAATGATAACGATAAGAATATGTGTACCACCAATATTTGCATACTATAAAACTCTGTTTTGCATTATTTTGTCGTTTTAAGCTTTTGTCCGCTACTGTACATTATTTTCAATTTAAACAGTTCATATGTACAGTAGCAGAAGAAAATTGAAGACCAAAGGGCTAAAGAAAATGAATAAATTAATTAATAAATACTACAATTTCTAGAATGATGACGATACAAATAAGTGTATGAACAATATTTGCATACTATAAAACTGTGTTTTGCATTATTTTGTCGTTTTAAGCTTTTGTCCGCTACTGTACATTATTTTCAATTTAAACAGTTCATATGTACAGTAGCAGAAGAAAATTGAAGACCAAAGGGCTAAAGAAAATGAATAAATTAATTAATAAATACTACAATTTCTAGAATGATGACGATACAAATAAGTGTATGAACAATATTTGCATACTATAAAACTGTGTTTTGCATTATTTTGTCGTTTTAAGCTTTTGTCCGCTACTGTACATTATTTTCAATTTAAACAGTTCATATGTACAGTAGCAGAAGAAAATTGAAGACCAAAGGGCTAAAGAAAATGAATAAATTAATTAATAAAAGTAGCACGATAAATAAAAATCGTATTCTATGCTAATCTATAAATAGTGCTCTACAATGATAACGATAAGAATATGTGTACCACCAATATTTGCATACTATAAAACTGTGTTTTGCATTATTTTGTCGTTTTAAGCTTTTGGCCGCTACTGTACATTATTTTCAATTTAAACAGTTCATATGTACAGTAGCGGACAAAAGTTTAAGACCAAAGGGCTAAAGAAAATGAATAAATTAATCTATAAATTCTACAGTTTCTAGAATGATGACGTTAAAAATAAGCATATGAACAATATTTGCATACTATAAAATTGTTATTTTATTATTCTGTCGTCTTAAGCTTTTATTCTCTACTGTACCCATTTCTACTAAAGGGGTCAAAATGACCCCTTTTATATTATTTTTATATATAATTATTTAAATTCGCATGAATACTACGCGAGGACACTCATTCATGTATTTAAACATTTGTATCTTAAAACACTTAATTTACCTTTATACTACGTTTTTCTTACTAATTAATTAATCTCCTATGTAAAAAACATCCATATTTGAAAATTATTTGATTTCTGTCTGCTTCACGGCACAACCGAAAACTTTGCTTTTTCATATCGATTATCCGAACAAATCTGTCCCCCACTTAATTCCAATAATCGACGTTCCACTCTGTATTCTCATTGTACACACCTTTGTAGCGAAGAAAGAGTTTATTCGTTAAATTAACAATAAAAATTAATGCGAATAAATACAAAAACTTTTAAATTGAACAAAGTCACTGAAACCTATTCATTTCCCTATTATTATTGTGGTACAACATCTACGAACCTCTACGACAGGGCTTCTTAAACTTTTGTCATTCACGACTCCATTTATGATTGCGAGTTTCTTGACGACCCCATACAAATATAAAAGAAAAATAAATTAATATTTTTTGATGATTTATTTATTAGGTAACAATATACATATACATATACATATACATATGAAAATATATAGTTTTAGAATTCGTTTTGAAACATACAAAAATCTAAAATTAAAAATTGCAGAATTTTGCAACGCGACCCATAGTTTAACCAGTTAACTGTGATTGACGAGTATACTCGTCATGGAGAAGTGGCACGATTTTGTGTGTTGACGAGTATACTCGTCATGCGTATAAAGTAGTGACCATTGGCTATTTAAATTGTAATTTTTGAGAAAAACAAAACATATTCTCAAATTTCAAGATGTTTAGAATATTTTGAGGCTAGGCCGGAATAAAACAAACGAATAAAAAGTATAAATAATTTGAGATAAACTCATGCGCCCCCGCATGCACCGGCTGAAACAGCTTATTAGTTCACGTAACGAATTTATTATGTGCGATGATAACGTTTTTTAGATGTTAGCGTAGAAAGGACAAACGCAAAAGTGGGGAAGCTAACTTATTATAAGATTCCTTCAGGAATGGTCCGCCACAGGATGACAGGAATTTAAATTCTTATCTTTATATGTATTTAATTTTTCTTGTGTTTTTCGTTTAATATGTATGTAATATATGTTTGTGTTAACCAAATGAGTAGATATTAGTAATGAAATTGTCAATTTTATATAATAAACCCATCTTTTTGATCCAATATTTTTAGAGCGACACTTACTCTGTGATTGACGAGTATACTCGTCATCGCTCAATTTTCACGACACATATAAGTGCGCGCTTTAAAGAGGGGGCGCCACAGTTAACTGGTTAAGAAGCCCTGCTCTACGAAAGTCTACTACGTTGTTGTGAAAATATTAACGAGTTATTGCTAGAATGGTTACGACGACGGTCATAAAAACAATAATAGAAGGAATAACAGTTATCATGATCACAGTGATCGTCGGGAATCGTGTTTGCCATTCACAGTAACTAACGAAGGTCGACGCCCTGTCAGATATGCGTGGAAGAACACACATCGACAGATGTGTACGTTCTGCAAAAGTATTTCAGAACACCATAATATTCCCTATTAGGATAATTGAATGAACCGCAAACCAGATGTATCAACGATCGAACAAGAAATCTCATTCACCGAGAATCTTAATCGGTTAATCGAAGATGCTCGAGGAAGCTCATCACGCGGATTATAGATACTTTGGACGTAATAAGTTATCATTTTCATGCAAATTCTTTGGTTTTTTAGGATATCGTTATGGTTGAATCAAGATTGCGTTATATTATACTAGCGTTGATGTAAATTAAAATTGATCTACGGTTTTTGTTTTTGGGTACGAGAGAAATCCTGACGAAGAACTGCTTCAGTTAGTGTTGTAAATTAACAAAAAGTCCTTTGTATGTCTGGAAAGTATGTTAGGACTCATTTGATACCTCTACTTCCAATGCAGTTTAAGATCTTTCACGAATGACGCAACGAAGAATAGTAAAAAGCTGTTGAATTGTTATAACTGAAAAAGTGATGAAATAAGAAATAATCTAGCTAATGGGTTAACTCATAAAATAAATATTTCTACTTGATTGCATCTTGAAATAAATCAGTAATATATGAATTATTGAGAAATCGTTAAAATTTATACATGAGATAGAGGGTAAAATAATAATAATATAATAATATAGAAATAATAATACTTTTACTTAAACTAAATATTTCTTAAAATTCTCTAAATACTATTCAGTTAGTATTTAAGATCCCAAACACAACTTTAATCAATAAGTTTAATCGATATCTCTAAAAACACATATTTTCCAACATACTTCTGAACAGTACTCGACAACTTGTAAGTCACCAAATAAATTAAAACATATTAAACCTAACCATTCTATAATTCCAAATTAACAAAATTTTACCTCAAACACGGGACGTGTTAATAAATAATAAATATAGTTTATTCACTGTCAATAATAATGTTTTAACCCTTAACGCTTCATTGGCTCCATTGTTGAGACATTCTGTATTTAATACGATTACAATCCATATATTTTGCCATTTAGTTATTTTCCGACTTATTTTTATAGTTAAAGACATGGAAGAATGTTACGTTGAGAATATAAAGCTGAGCGATGGTAAAAATGTATTTTTTACGAAGAAATCAGAATTGTCTGAAAAGATGACTTGCATATGAAGAAAAAAAAATGCACCGGGCGCTAAGAGTTAATTCCACAATTCACTACCATTAAAATTCTAAAAGTGTCATCGTTTAACTCTTTGGAGCATGGTGGGATTAAAAATGTCCCACCTTTTTGATGCACGGTAATGCATGGTGGAGCATTTTTATTTGTGTAAAACAGTTGGTAATACCATAAAAAAATGTTATAAATATGTTCGCTTGTGTTGGCAAGTTTCAACATATCGATACAGGTTAGTATAGGTTTGTTTAATTTAAAACACAACAAAATTCCTGTGCAACATGGGTCTATTTATTCTCTGAAATCCTGTGCCTCAAAGAGTTAACCGTTTCCCTCGAGCCATCGCGATTCCCTTATTCACGATTTCGCAATCGCGGACGCGCGTGCTATTTCCACGCCGGTTGGTCGTTCGAATAATCTCCGCGGAAATTCCTCACGTGGAATTCGCTGCGTTTAATCGCGCGCAAACCGGTAACAGGCCGTAGGAGGAGGCCGGAATTTCTAATGAGCGATGATCCAGCGGAACGGACGCGCGACGTCGACAGCCGAACAGGCTGGTAACTTGCAACACCCACCTAACCACTTGCGGCCTAAGTTTCTATTTGTTCTTCGCCCCTCGAGCTCCTTTGGACGAGCAGCAGATTCGCGTTTGACGTCCGTGGTCTGTCTGAACGTTTTAACACTAGATTGCCAGATTGAATCAATTTAACTCACTAATGACTTTTTTGCTGTATATATATAGAAAAGTTAAAACATTTTTTTTAACATATGTTGGTTTTTAATAGAATTATAAAATGTATGCAAATACTAATTTTTACCATCTCTACTCCTTAATTTCAAAGATTCATATGTTTCAGGAAAAATAGGTATATACTCAACATCCGGTAATCTAGTGTTAACAGGTTGAATGCCACGGGGGTCACCGACGACCGACGCTCAACTTGACGGTGGCGCCGTGAAGGTCACCGGTGACCGTCACGCTCACATTGGTAGAAATACATAATTCGGACAAATGTCAATACCTATCAATTTTTTATTATTACCATCGTTAACCCTTTGAGTGCTAAATATTCCCTGTCGAAGTGCTCGACGTGGGCACTGCTCTATTAGCAATTGTGTTGCTCTAAATGGGAGCGAAGAAAAATTCACAAACGCATATACGCGTCCATAATTCACACGAGTAACTTTCGTCAGACGCATATACGTACTCATAGTAGTCAAAGGGTTAACACGTTGAACGCTGCGAGGGTCACCGATGACCGGCGCTCAACTTCGCAGTGGCACCGTGGGGGTCATAGATGACCGTCACGCTCACATTGGTAGAAATACATAATTTGGACAAATGTCAATACCTATCATTTTTTGATTATTACCATCGTTGACCCTTTGAATGCTAAATACTCCCTGTCGAAATGCTCTGCATAGACAGTGCTCCTCTATTAGCAATTGTGTTGCTCTAAATGGGAGCGAGGAAAAATTTACAAACGCATATACGCGTCCATAATTCACACGAGTAACTTTCGTCAGACGCATATACGTACTCATAGCAGTCAAAGGGTTAACACGTTGAATGCCACGGAGGTCACCGATGACCGGCGCTCAATTTGGCAATGGCACCGTGAGGGTCACCGGTGACCGTCGCGCTCAAATTGGTAGAAATACATAATTTGGACAAATGTCAATACTTATCAATTTTTTATTATTACCATCGTTAACCCTTTGAGTGCTAAATATTCCCTGTCGAAATACTCTGCATAGACAGTGCTCTATTAGCAATTGTGTTGCTCTAAATGGAAGCGAGGAAAAATTTACAAACGCATATACGCGTCCATAATTCACACGAGTAACTTTCGTCAGAGACGCATATACGCGTCCATAGTTCACACGAGTAACTTTCGTCAGAGACACATATACGCACCCCAAGGAGCCAAAGGGTTAACACGTTGAACGCCACGGGGGTCACCGATGACCGGCGCTCAACTAGACCGTGGCGCCACGGGGGTTACCGATGACCGGCGTTCAACTTGACGGTGGTACCGTGAGGGTCACCGATGACCGTCGCGCTCAGATTGGTAGAAATTCATAATTCGGACAAATGTCAATACCTATCAATTTTTCATTATTACCATTATTAACCCTTTGAGTGCTAAATATTCCCTGTCGAAATGCTCCGCGTGGACAGTGCTCTATTAGCAATTGTGTTGCTTTAAATGGGCGATCAGAAAAATTAACAAACGCATATAGGCGTCCATAATTTATGCGAGTTTTCACATTAATTAGTTTAAATAAGAAAAGTAGTCTGTAGAGTAGTATTCGATCAATTTCGTGGCTCACTGTAATATAGTGAACGCATAGAAAACCGTTGTTACTCGCTTGGAATTCATCTTAAATTCAATTTATTAATGCGAATAATTGCTAGCTCTCGAAACGACGGAACGGAGTTGTGGAAAAAAGGGAAAGTTACGTAATCGAGGCTCACCCACACGCGACTCGTTCCATATTCAACGGAACCCCAGTCACGGAGTTATGTTAATGCGATTCATAAGCTCGTTTAAATCGGATGTCGCGAAACCGTGTTTCCAGGTTACCTAAAACCCGAAATTCCTTGTTATTAATTCCCTGGTTCAACGAACTGCTGGTGCGCCACGCTTTTTTTTCTTCCGCTGTTCTATTTATTCCGCGTGACGTTAATAAGTGAAGTTCTCGTTTAACCCTAAAGTAGTTTTGTATATTAATATAGTGTAACATTGAGTTCTATTTAGTCTTGGAATACAACCTAACCTCACTTCTAATTTTCTAATTTGAATTCCAATTCTAAACTTCTCGTTCCTTTACTAATTCGGTGTGAAACTAATCGCCAAGTGTTTTGTTACTCATTCAATAAAATTGTTCTGTTCGTTATTTAACTGTAAACATTTTTATTACGGCAGTTGAAAGTTTTATTTTAATATTATTTTTTTAAATATTTCTTTAATATTAATATTAATTTAATTATTGAATCTTTGTTAAAATCTATATGAAAAATAAAAAAATTGTAGTACATATTAAAAGGAATTCAGTAAAGATTTTTAATTTAAAATTTATGTATTTTCTTTGAGTACTTTAAAAAAAAATAATTAAATCCTCAAACAAGATTTGTGCTTAAAAATAGGTTAATTGTATCTTAATGATGTGAAATAGTGAAGCACTGCAACTAGTTTAGCATCGATTTAATTTTATTAGAATAAGTATAGGTATAAACTGGCAAACCTTTTACAAAAGACGAACGACGTTAACAAAGGGTACAGGAGGGTTCGTATAAATATGACCTAATTAATTCTCTTGTTGCGTCCATTTTCGTAGCAAGACACTGCTTTGAAAGAACCGAGCTAACAGGGAGAGCACCTCTGACTTGTATCACCGCCTTTCTTCCCTTAATTCATCCCTTGAAATGGGTCACGGTAACAATGGAACAGTGTGGAGCAGTGTTGCTCAACCTTCGTCGGACCACGCCCACGTCAACCCCCATTGTTATATGTACAATGGGTGACAAAAGTATTTGTGTCGTATGTTACAGACTAATTCACATAATAAAAAAATTTCTGATTTTGGCGGAAGTTTGCGTGATAATATATGTAATATTCCCCCCCTCCCTCCTCCCTCTCTGTATATATATATCTTTTAATATTACTGCACGTGCATCATTGAGTCTACTATGGGTCTTTGAATCATTTTCAACTAAGACATTTCTTATTCGCTAAAAAATTGAGTCTAATCATATTTAATCTTATATCATATGAGAGCTGTTGATTATGAAAATGGTCTAATTATAAGTCAGAAATTAAAAAGAAAAAGACTATTTCAAACTAAAAATTAGAAATTAAATTATTTCAAATCCCAAAAAATGAAAATATAAATTTTAGAATAACTCGTTGACTCAGACACCAATTCCATAATCATCGGCTCATATTTTGCACACTAATGCACTCTACCCATTTACATACATTGAATAAAATTAAAAGTAACACTGGGCCAACTAAATTGAGAGATCTTCCCATTCTTTGATTCTATTTACTTATGTTAGTATGTAGTTGGTCTCGAGCTAGTGTTGAATTTATTAAAAATGTTTTAAACATATATTAATAATATTCTAAGCACTCCACTTTATTTTACTCATACACCTGAGCTCCAACATCTCATTCTACTAAATAAATAAAAGTAGACATTTTCCTACACTAATTCAAGACTAACTAATAACCAAAACAAACAGAATCAATTGCAGCGCTTTTTTAAAGGAAAAGAAATAGATCTCTCCATTCAGCCGGCTAAATGTTAAAATATCCAATCCGAGGCTCAGGTACCCTAGAGCCCATCTCTAAAAAAAAATCCGCGGTCAAGTCGCAACCTACAGTCACGTGAAAACCCACCTTCACCTGTATTCCGCGCTCGCCGATCAACATTATCGTATTCGATCTACATATTAACTAGCAATCGGTCGTTTCACAATGTTAGGTAATATTACGGTGATCGACGAAACCGCTGAAAACTGCGCCGACTTTTCTTTTTCTTTTTTCCCTCCCCCCGATCGAAACGAACCGGTTCCGAGCCATAATGTCGCACACGATTCAAGCTGGTAACGGTAATCCATCATCGGGAGAGCAACACGTTCTACATACGTTCATCTCCGCTACGGTATGTTAATATGATTCACAAGTGGTCTAAATAGGATGTCGCAAAGTGGGATCAAACACGACGACCCCTAAGTGGACGGCTCCCTTTCTCCTAGTGTACTCTGGGTCACCGGTGATCGGCGGACGATCGAACGATCGAACGATCTCATGAATGTTTACGAATCGGGATTAATTAATCGGCATTTTTTCTTTTATTTTCTGCAACGTGGAAATACACCGTTATCGAAAAGTTGTGGAGTTTAAGTGAAATTAAATATTGAGTTTCTGGGAAATTTGTAACCGTTTTATTTATTATTAAAATTCAAAACTTTTAAGGATTTGATTTTGAAAATCTTTGGGAAAATTTTGGAATTTTTAAATTGCCTAGTAGGGACCAACGGATGCAAGAATATAGGGAAAAAAATAATTATAATAAATTACAATTTTCTGGAATAATTGTAATACGTAGAAATTTATATTAAGATCATAATTGTGCTGGTGATTTTGCCAATGATTCAAATAAATAATTTTTTTCTAGAATTAACTGATTTACATGTGATTCAACTAATTAAGTAATTTGTTCGAATTTGTTTCTCAATAAACATATAGTCATTTATATTAACACTATAACTACCAAGACCGATCGTGAATTTGTATAAAATCTTTTTTTAATTAATTCTTCAAAAATATCGCCAGCTCCTGCGACTATTAACCCTTTGTGCTTGAGAGGTGGCTGTCAGTCACCAAATGATAGTTTCGCGAATTTTCAGACTTCAATTAGTTTGTTCATTAGTCAAACTCAGAGGTTAAATAGTCATATACGTAACTTTTAGTATATCAGATAACTAATCTAAATAACGTTCAATATAGGCGAATCTTAGGCAATATTTTAAATTTGAAAATTTTTGAAGTTAATATTATTAGACGACTAACTTTATTAGTCGAACTCAGAGATTAAATAGTCACATATGTAAATTTTATTATATCACTTAACTAAACTAAATCACGTTTAATATAGGCGAATCTTAGTCAATATTTTAAATTTGAAAATTTTTGAAGTTAATATTATTAGACGACTAACTTTATTAGTCGAACTCAGAGATTAAATAGTCACATATGTCAATTTTAGTATATCGCTTAACTGAACTAAATGAAGATTAATATAGGCAAATGTTAGTAACTATTCTGAATTTGACAATTTTTGAAGTTAATATTATTAGATGATTAACTTTATTAATCGAACTCAGAGATTAAATAGTCACATATGTCAATTTTAGTATATCGCTTAACTGAATTAAATAAAGTTTAATATAGGCGAATCTTAGTAAATATTTCAACTTTGAAAATTGTCTGAAGTTAGTATCATTAAACGACTAACTTTATTAGTCAAACTCAGAGGTTAAATAGTCATATACGTAACTTTTAGTATATCAGATAACTAATCTAAATAACGTTCAATATAGGCGAATCTTAGGCAATATTTTAAATTTGAAAATTTTTGAAGTTAATATTATTAGACGACTAACTTTATTAGTCGAACTCAGAGATTAAATAGTCACATATGTAAATTTTATTATATCACTTAACTAAACTAAATCACGTTTAATATAGGCGAATCTTAGTCAATATTTTAAATTTGAAAATTTTTGAAGTTAATATTATTAGACGACTAACTTTATTAGTCGAACTCAGAGATTAAATAGTCACATATGTCAATTTTAGTATATCGCTTAACTGAACTAAATGAAGATTAATATAGGCAAATGTTAGTAACTATTCTGAATTTGACAATTTTTGAAGTTAATATTATTAGATGATTAACTTTATTAATCGAACTCAGAGATTAAATAGTCACATATGTCAATTTTAGTATATCGCTTAACTGAATTAAATAAAGTTTAATATAGGCGAATCTTAGTAAATATTTCAACTTTGAAAATTGTCTGAAGTTAGTATCATTAAACGACTAACAGTCACCTCTGTAGTGCAAAGGGTTAAAGTATTAAAAAAAAAAAATGGAGGATCTCTCCGTTCAGTTGGCTAAGTGTTAACACTCGACTGCCTAGCAGTTATCAGGAAGACGAAACCCACAATTTTCTTCTTCCAGCATTACAAGTTACATACACATTTTTTCGCTTGTTGCTACGACCATAAGTAGACCAAGATTCCGGCACAGTTCCACGTTATCAGGGGCTTGGCTTTTAATAGCTCATTCTCCTCTTATCGACATTTTTGCACGCTCTATCTAGGCGTATCAGCGGTGTGCCACAAAAAAAAGTGCCACTAAATCGCTCGTTACGATTCGATAAGAGCGACGTTATCGTCGTTACTATTCAATTTCGAGATCCAACACAGTAGAACCTTCCTTTATCCAAGTAGGTTCTACTATCTGAACGGTACATTTCCTACTGAAACACGAATATGTAAATACACATAGTGTTTATTGTTCCTTGTTGAAACACCACACGTAAATATATCCAGGCGTTTGCTTCCCTGCACTAAAGCGAAATTTGGTCATAGTGATTCAATATTAGGTTGATAGAGAACACGTTTACAGCGCGTGGTAGTGTTGGTAAGACTGTGTAACACGTAACAGCGACGATTCAAAGTAAATACGAAATAGTTAAAGAATGTATGGTACGTAAATTTTGTCGAAATATGTAGAACCACATTTTTACATTTTTGATTTTATAGTAAAAATTTAAGGTTGCAGCGACTTATAATTATGATCTAACCATAAACTAATTAGTAACAAAATTCAGACGAGGAAGAGAATACTTATTAATACTAAAACTACCGACGATTAGGATATACTTAATAGAGAAAAAGAAATTAAATTGAAAACTGAACGAAAACAATACCTAATATAAGGGAAACAAATTTTAGCAGTCATAGCAAAAATTATAGTAAACTTTCAAATTTGTGGGCATCTCTGTAAATTTACCATGTTTCTATGAAAAATTACAAATTGGGTAATTTTAACCCCCTTGGTAATTCTAGTGTTAAATAAGTAATGAAATAATAAACGTTAAAGTTGGTTTCGAGTAAAATAGTTACTTAATCATTTCACCAATTTCGCCAATCACCGTATACGTGTACAAGCGATTGTTTATTTCTTCCCAGTCTTCTAAAGCATAAAACTGTTTGTTCTATTATGCGAAAGTTCCCTCATCCGAACATTCTTATCTTTCTATTAATAATTCATCTGACTTACATTTCCATTCAAAATCTTGGAGCACCTGTAATAATTGAAGTAATACGAGTTTCTTTAGGCCTGGTATAAGAAGTAGATTCAGAATTGAAGTTGAAATTATAACCTGTAGGAGCTATAACCCCGCTCACATTCGCATTCCTTCCAACTGACTTCTTCTCAGCTCCCCACAGAACGTTCCGCTGTGACACGTATTAGAAAACGAAATGCTCGCAGAAAATCATTCGCAGAAAGAGCCACCGTAACAAAAAACTTAAAGAAAATAGATCCGTAGAAGCTATAACCCTAATCAGATTTGCATTCCTTCTAAATGACTTCTTCTCAGCTCCCCGCAGTACCTCTGCTGTTAACACGTGTTAGGAAATGAAACGCTCGCAAAAAGAGGCATCGTAATAAAAAACTTAAAGTAAATAGATCTGTAGAAGCTATAACGTTAATCAGATTTGCATTCCTTCTAAATGACTTCTTCTCAGCTCCCCGCAGTACTTCTGCTGTTAACACGTGTTAGGAAATGAAACGCTCGCAAAAAGAGGGATCGTAATAAAAAACTTTAAAAAAGTGGATCTATAGAAGCTATACTCCCGACCACATTCGCATTCCTTCCAAGTGACTTCTTCTCAGCTCCCCACAGAACGTTCCGCTGTAACACGCGTTAGAAAACGAAAGACTCGCAAAAAGAGCCACCGTAACAAAAAGGTTAAAGAAAGTAGATCTGTAGAAGCTATAATTCCGATCAGATTTGCATTCCTTCCAAGTGACTTCTTTTCAGCTCCCCACAGAACGTTCCGCTGTTAACACGCGTTAGAAAACGAAAGGCTCGCAAAAAGAGCCACCGTAACAAAAACTTAAAGAAAGTGGATCTATGGTATCTATAACCCCGATCAGATTTGCATTCCTTCCAAGTGACTTCTTCTCAGCTCCCCGCAGAACGTTCCGCTGTAACACGCGTTAGAAAACGAAAGGCTCGCAAAGAGAGCCACCGTAACAAAAACTTAAAGAAAGTGAATCTATGGTATCTATAACCCCGATCAGATTTGCATTCCTTCCAAGTGACTTCTTCTCAGCTCCCCGCAGAACACGCGTTAGAAAACGACCCGCTTTGCTCGAAGAATAGAGAACAAGCAGGCGAAAGCAATCCAGCTCACCGCAATCCCGAGTAATTAAAACGACGCATCGCCGGCGAAACACGATGATCATTCGCCATCGCTTACGCAACAGGATGCATCGAGCCTTCTGTGTGCAATTAACCGCATCGCGGCCGCGTGTTACAACTATTTAATAATGTATCGAACATCATCGAGCGGGGTAGAGCCCACGGGAAACGCGGGGCGGAAGAATTGAATTACAAATTGGTCTGCATACACACGACCGACCACCACTTCGACTTTCATCGAGGCGTTGCCGGCTGATTAGCCGACGACGATATTGCGATAATTGCGAGCTACGACGCAGAAGATTCGCGCGGTGCTATCTGGAAATATCGGAATAGGGAGCCCGTTTCTCTCGTTTCCATTCGTTTCCAAGATTCCCAAGATCTGGATACAGAAGAATGCACGGCACGACGATATCGAACGGTGCATTTCTCGGATGTGGGAAACGATCGAGTTCCACCATAACGAATTAGGGAGCGTGAAAATTCATCGTAACGGTAACGCGTTATACAGGGTGTCGCGGAAACAGCGCGATGGAAAATTTGTAATTTTCACTGAATACAACATTGAACGTAACATAGCAGATGGTATTATAATAATTCGCTAGGTATCAACAATAACTGGTATCGTAATAGCGAACAATAAGTGTTAATAAACAATGACTTTCAAGATTGAAAATTCCACTCGAAATTGTATATATCATCGCGTGTATATATAATATACAACACTGGTATTTATATACGTACAATGAATATTACGGTAATTTTTAAAATTGCACATTCAAAAATACTATAGCGATGAATAATAGATATAAAAAGTAGGTAAAAAATAAGAAATATCGCAACATTGGTATTTATATAGGTACGATAATAATACGGTAATTTTTGAATTTGCAAATTCAAAAATACTACAACGATGAATAATAGATACAAAAAGTAGGTAAAAAATAAGAAATATCGCAACATTGGTATTTATATAGGTACAATGAATAATACGGTAATTTTTAAATTTGTAAATTCAAAAATACTACAGTGATGAATAATAAATATAAAAAGTAGATAACAAATAAAGAAATATCGCAATACTGGAATTTATATAGGTACAATAAATATTACGGTAATTTTTAAAATTGTAAATTCAAAAATACTACAGCGATGAATAATAAATATTAAAAGTAGATAATAAATGAGAAATATCGCTACTGTGGTATTTATATACGTACAATGAATGCAACGGTAATTTTTTCCAATTGTAAATTCAAAAATACTACAGTGACGAATAAAAAATATTGCGAAACAAAGAAAAAAAAGACTGAGACTTACAATTTGGATTTCTTGCAATTTTCGTATCTCTCTGTACAAATCACTCTCTCCGAAGCTTTCTTTTTCATCGACGATCGTTCACTATTTAAAGATGCATCGATCGTGTCCAGGCGGTCACGTTCGTTTTGCTGGTCGCGTCACGAACATCGGGGGAAAATCGTGACGAGCCGTTCGAGGAAACGGCTGGAAGAAAGAACCACCCAGCCGTACCGATGAACTTTTCGCGTGTCAGCGATCACAGCCGACGGTTAAACGTCTATTCGACGATTTCCAACGAGCATTTATCGCTTTCTTTTCTTTTTTCGAGATCTCGCTACTCGCCAGTCATATCTAATCGTCTGGTCGCTATCAAACGGTAGTCCTCTTGGCTGCTGTCGATTGTCGTTTTAAAATCGAACGTACAGTAGCGGACAAAAGTTTAAGACGACAGAACAATGCAGAACATAGTTTCATGGTATGCAAATATTGTTCATATATAGGTGCCCCTCGACTTTCGCACACAATTGGTTCCTAAAAGTGTGTGCGAATGTTGAATGTTCGAAAGTAGAGGGATGTAAAAAGATATGCATCAAAAACTGTGTTTTAAAATATTGATTGGAACAATATTGTAGTCTGATAGCTAAAGTCTGATGTCCCCTGAGAAGGGACAGCTCAGTAGTCTGCTCGACTCGCGATGTCCCCTCAGAGGGGACATTTGACCACAGAGACAACACTAGAACTACCGACAATTGTAGTGTACTTACTTGTATGGAAGAGATCAAATTGAAAATTACATGAAAAGATATTGAATGCATAGAAAACAAATCTTTATTTATACTTTCTGCAGAAAATAATAGTGAATTTATAAAGCTCCTATGAATAATCACCAATTGGTCATTTTCACTGCTCTGGTAGTTCTAGTGTTAATACACACTTAACACTAGAACTACCCACAATTATAGTGTACTTATTTGCATGGAAGAGATCAAATTGAAAATTAGATGAAAACATATTGAGTACATAGAAAACAAATTTTTATTTATACTTTCTGCAGAAAATTATAATGAATTTTGAAAGTTTTAACACAGTGATTTTATAAAGCTGTTATGAATAATCATCAGTTGGTCATTTTGACTGCCCTGGTAGTTCTAATGTTAATACACACTTAACACTAGAACTATTGATAATTATAGTGTACTTATTTGCATGGAAGAGATCAAATTGAAAATTA
>JAOPTO010001319.1:28382-56176 GCA_033822845.1 Tetrapedia diversipes
AAAAAATCTTTTTATTAATGGTTTCAAATCAACGACCTCAAAGATTGCGAACAAAATTATGTTATTCATTCACTAGGTGTATTTGAACACACTGTAGTAAAGGTCACCCCTTATATTCCTAAATTTTTTTTTTTAATATTTCACTTATCACCAAACAGCGAATATTTGTATATTTATAGAAAATTCAATAGTGCGAATAAACAAAGTATTCATTTGTACTTATAATTATACAAAATTTCCTAATTATAGTGCACGTTACAATATTCAACGGTCAAAATGGTCAAAATAACTGATTCGTAATTTTTCAAAGTTTTGTACACCTACTATACTGCCCTAAGTTAGATTTATAGACTTCTAAGTTATCTAATTAAGATTTGTCCTATCTAGTAGTTGGAAATAATCAAGAAAATTGAAATGTAATTACCTCAAATTAGTAACATCGTTTGGAAAGCAATTAGAGTAAATGAATCAGACTGTGTCTAGACCTCGACGAAGTTCTTAGCACCTTCTAACTTTACTTAAGATACGGAACTTCGAGTATTTAAATTGAATGCAAAGAGAAGAGATGGGATACTTCAACCTTCAGAGGGCAGCAAAATACACTTTCCTAGAAACCTTTCATTTCCTATACTTTTTTCATATTATTTTCAATTTCAAATAAACATTCTTTAGTTGCCAGTAGTTTTAGTATTAAAAGGTGAAATCTCTATCACGGTTATATTCCTTCAGCTAAATTTGCAAAGATTCGAATTTGCATAAAAATTTGGTGCACGCTTATTACTTGTTTTACGTAACACCATCGCACCGGGAAGCTACACTATGTAAATATTTACAGAAAGATTTTGCGATAAAAATTATCGCTGATACAAACTTATTTTGTTCTTTCATTAGATCAGTGGTTCTTAACAGGTGTTCCGTGTGCTCGTCACAAGTATTCCGCAAAATTATAAAAATATTACAAAAGATGCCGTGGAAAAAAGCTGTGAATTATTATACACCTACAGATTTATACAGCGTTGTTTTAGCCAGCACAATTTTCATAAATACCCTGTTTTGTAACTATTGCTTTCTTTTCTTATTACTAGGTAACATTATGACCGTTTTTAGAGAGCTTAGTGTTCCGTAAATTTTTCCTCTAATTAAAAATGTTCCGTGTCTCGAAAAGATTAAGAACGATTGCATTAGTCTGTATTCGAGAAAGAATACCAAGAAATGCTTTTGCTCGACATAATCAGGGAATCGTGTATACTCGAATGATTTTACTGAAAGCACCTCTTGCCCGTTTTACGATTTCATTCCTTTTCCCTTTTCGTGCCAGACGTTTCAACGTTCACTCGTTCGAAGAGCATTCACTGTACCAGGATTCCCATGATTGTCTCGAAGCTGTGTGTAGTTTTACCGGACCGAGAAGAAAGCTCTTACCCTTCTTTAGTTGTTTCTGCTTGAGCTCCTGGTCCTTCTTGACCCCGTTACTTTCACTCGCAATAAAATCCTCGCTCGTCTTCGACTTCATTATTCCCCGGCCGGTCGCGACGATTGCGTAACACTCGCGCAAGAACGCCGCAGGGCGGACTACACCTCTCTTTCTTTTCTTTCTGTGCAAACCGCGATAAGATAATATAGGAGTGTATCACAATTCGTAGCGGCGAATTTATCGTTGCTCGATACGATCTTCCCGTGGAAAAAAGAAAATAATAAATCAAAAGAAAAAGAAAAAAAGAACAGAAAAACTTCAGAGCCGAAGAATTTTAATAAACAGTTTTTTGAAATCTTAATTCTTGTATCACTTAGGAAAATTCACAAAAACTGATGAGGAAAGGTGTATAAAACAGGTACGTACATATTTGAAACAGATATCAGACTATTACAAAAATAACGATACTGCACTTGAAAAGAAAAAAAAATTTAATCCTTGAAGGTACAATACCTTCCTGTATTTAATTTTAATGTTCACGGTATATGTATTTATTTGACCTATATAATATCAAAGTCAACGCTATGCTGATCTCCAAATGTTTTGCATGAAAGGTTCAATGTTAATTTTAACGTTCACCGTATACTTATTTAACGCACAAAATATTAACGTCAAAACTATACATTGCTGTCAGAATGTTCGGTTGCAATGTTGATTTAAAATTTCTATGTTCACCGTATATTTTTTCAAATTACAGAATATCCAAGTAAATATTTTTATGACTGGCTGATATCTATTTCAAATACATACCTATTTTCTCAGATGCAACGCGTGAAGCAGACGGAACACGGTTATATTTTATCCTTATTCGGGAGATGTTTCCAGCACAAGCGCCGATCGCCGACTGACGAGAGCGACGAGCGATCAGGAGCGGCGGCGCTGAGTTTCGTGCGCGGAGAGTTTCGATTGTCAAGCGCGGCCACGGCTCGAGACTGACGTTTACTTTTCACGGCCGTGAGTCTCTTTACCGCGATTGCACACGCATGCACGATCCGCCAGGTATCTTTGATTCGCGCCGAAAGTATACATACTGTATTTGATTCGACGCGCCGACCTTACCCATAAATTCAATGCCCCCGTCCCATCTCTAAATGAAGGCCTTTGTTCTTCGGGGAACCGAACGGCATAATGGTTATGTAATTTCATGGAGCTTGTACATATACTTTTTTTTGCAGGCGCATTTCCGAGAAGATGGCTGAAAAGCGAAGGTAATTTTAGCTCTTCGTTCTAGAGAAATGATTAAATATCCAATTCTACATACTGAATAATTAAACATAAAATTTGTTATGGAAAATGTAGAATTATAAAAAAGTGTTGTATAATTTTCATTTGAACAAGTATTTGTTTCTTATACCAAACTTTGTTTATTTAAATGGATACTAAGAAGAGGTTATTAATTTGTTTAAATACTTATGTATGCTATGTCCTTTTCAGCTGTTGAATTTCATGAAGTTTTAAAATAAAGAACTATTATTGAATTGGATTCAGGAACTATTTGTTTGCATTCAAATGCCCGTAGAGTTGTGAAACGTAAAATTATTCGTGGAAGAGATAGTCAGTGATGGAAGGTGATTATTAATGGAATGCGAGCTGTTTCCAATCAGAATTCAAGTATATTTAGTTGCACGATATCCTCCGAGCTATTTCAAAGTGAAGAGTATCTTGCACCGCGTTTCTCCGCATCTCCCTTTTTTTCTCTAAATAGCTCACGATACCTCCTCGTACAGCACCGTGATTATCTCGTTTAAGGGATACACGAGGATAACATCCATGACTATGATGATACGGGGATTAACCTTTCGTCATCATCTTGTTTCAACTTGAAAGAGACAGTAGATTTAAATAAAAAGGTCATCTCAAAGTACACGAAGTTCAATCTAAAGTATTCAGACACTTACACGTTTCAAAATACAGAAGAAAATGATTTATTTGAATTTTGGTTATCCAAATAATCAATTATACTTAATAATTATATAAAAAAAATTGATAATTCACATAAAATTAAAATCTATTTTAATTTAATATTTTCGACCCATTCTAAACGAAATCCTGGCCGCGTCCTTGTATTGAGGATTGGAAATGAATGATACAATACTAATAAATTAATCACTCTATTTTCTGTCAAATTATTGTAAATTAATATCAGTTAATATCAGAAACAACAAATAGCAAATTTGATCATAAACAATGCCCAACATTATACACTGTACAAAAACGATCATGGTGGCCATCTGTGATAAAATCGGTAATCCCAGTCATCAATTGACATTAATTTAGTTCACTCGAACTAAATTGATTTTCGAATTAATTTGTTTTTTTTTCAAAAATGAAGCTTCCAATGTAAATTTGTCATTCTTCATTTTCGTCTTATTTCGAGCCATAGAATCACCATTGCTCTAACTGTACCACTAACGTTTGAGCCACCTTGTATATGACCGAAGAAGCTAATATCAAGGTCGGCGAGGCGAGCCGACGTTACTAGCAGCAGCACGATAATAACCAGAGGCGCATCGTTATCAATTAATTAACGGTGGGACGAAAAACACCGGTAATCTTACTTTACAGTTCTCATTCACGTTTCTCGGTAATGTTTGCAGCACTGAGTCACGTACCGGGGCAACAGAATTCCGCTGAGTCAAGGCGAGGAGGTGGTGTCGTTGGGTCGAGGACCAACGAACGGGCACGCAAGGGAGCTTGCATAAATTTCTGTTTACCCTTCCTCGCACAGGAACAAGCAGGAGCTTGTATATACGTACGTGCTCTGTTGAAACCAGTTGGCGTGCAAAAATAATGCGCGGAAAGTGAACTTCCTTAGCTCCGCGCCTTGTGTTCACGTTCACGAAATTCCACAGCAATGTGGGTAATTTAACGAAGTCTAATGCTTCGTACTCGGCACCCTTTTCTTTATTTTATTAGCTTTACCGAACATTTGGAGGAAACTTATGTACAGGATTATTTATGCTATTTCGCATACTCTTAATATGTATACGTATAGTTTGTACATAATATGAAATTAGAAGATAAAATAATTAACACCATAGTAACATAAATTATAACAGAACCTTATCATAATATAAAAATATAATTATATTTATATAAAGTATCCTTAGACTATAAAAATTTGTGAAGTGAGTATTCGTTTCAGAAGTCTTTGGTAATTTTTAATTTTCTTTGTAAAAATTACGAACATCTGATTTAAGCAACGATAGTACATTAAAATAAAGACTTCAACCCTTTGCACTCGAGAGGTAACTGTTAATCGTCTAATAATACTAATCTCAAAAATTGTCAAATTCGAAATATTCATTAAGATTCGCCTATATTAAACGTACTTTAGTTTAGTTAAGAGATATACTAAAATTTACATATATGACTATTTAACCTCTGAGTCTGACTAATAAAGTTAGTCGTCTAATGATACTAATTTCAAAAATATTCAAACCCGAAATATTTACTAAGATTCGCCTATATTAAACATGATTTAGTTCAGTTAAGCGATATAGTAAAATTCACATATGTGACTATTTAACCTCCGAGTCTGATTAATAAACAAACTAGCTAAAATCTGAAAGTTTGCGAAGTTATTATTTGGCGACTAACAGTCACCTCTCGAGCGCAAAGGGTTAAATATAAATTGAGATAACAAAATCCTAGATTTATAGGCTCGATTAGAACGTGTCACCACAGAGGGCTAACTCTTTCCGTTCACCTAACTTCCATTTCGAAGACACGAAGGAAAAATCGAGGATTTGGAAACAGAATTTATACATGAATTATCGGCCATGTCTTGTGTGCACAGTAGGAGCACGTTTTATCTTGAAATCAATTACGCGACCGTGTTATTATGTTACCAGATCTGTGTGCATCGAGAGGGAATCCAACACCGATCATGGCTTATCTGCTTTCAGATAGCGTTGGTATGCGTTACGGCCATATTATATAGATGCTGTCAATGAATACCTTGGAATCAAAGACTATTTACGCAACGGCATTTGAAAATGGAGTACGAGAAGAAACCGTACACACGACCTTTTTCGAGTTTCGCATCACGAACAAGTCCTTGATACGTTTGAACGATCCAGAACCCTTAACTTGCTCATTTTTGTTTTTATTTTATTAGCTTTACCAAACATTTGAAGAAAACTTATGTAAAAGATTATTTACGCTGTGTCACATGAGTGGGCACAGCTCTAATTTAACCATTTGCGTTCGAGAGGTGAGTGTCAGTCAACAAATGATAGTTTCGCAAATTTTCAAACTTTAGTTAGTTTGTTTATTAGTCAGACTCAGAGGTTAAATAGTCATATATGTAAATTTTAGTGTATCACTTAACTAAACTAAATGGCGTTTAATATAGGCGAATCTTAGTAAATATTTTAAATTTGAAAATTTTTGAAGTTACTATCATTAGACGACTAACTTTATTAGTTCAACTCAGAGATTAAATAGTCATATATGTAAATTTTAATATACCCACTTAACTGAACTGAATGACTTTTAATATAAGCGATTGTTAGTAAATATTTTGAATTTGAAAATTTTTTAAATTAATGACTAACATTATTAGTCAGACTCAGAGGTTAAATAGTTATATATGTAAATTTTAGTGTATCACTTAACTAAACTAAATGGCGTTTAATATAGGCGAATCTTAGTAAATTTTTTAAATTTGAAAATTTTTGAAGTTACTATCATTAGACGACTAACTTTATTAGTTAAACTCAGAGATTGAATAGTCATATATGTAAATTTTAAAATACCCACTTAACTGAACTAAATCACTTTTAATATAAGCGATTGTTAGTAAATATTTTGAATTTGAAAATTTTTTAAATTAATGACTAACTTTATTAGTCAGACTCAGAGGTTAAATAGTCATATATGTAAATTTTAGTATATCACTTAACTAAGCTAAATGAAGTTTAATATAGACCAATCTTAGTAAATATTTGGAATTTGAAAATTTTTATAGTTAGTGTCATTAGACGACTAACTTTATTAGTCAATCTCAGATATTAAATAGTCATATATGTAAATTTTAGGATACCTACTTAACTGAACTAAATAGCTTTTAATATAGACGATTGCCAGTAAATATCTTGAATTTGAAAATTTTTTAAGTTAGTATCATTAGACGATTAATAGTCACCTCTTGAATGCAAAGGAATAAAAGAATGTGCCTAAGCTGTGCCGTGAAAACGAAACAGTGACAGGAAATGTCTGAAATTTACGGTTATGTTTTAATTTTACCCCAAATTTTAATTTAAGTAACAAATGATAATTACAGTTGTTCAAGTATCGCACAACTGAAAATCCGTGTAATTTTATTTTATGTGCGGATATCACTAATTACCTAGATTATTCCTTTGCTATTTGGGTTAAATTCGGGTTATTCGATTATTCGAATAATCCGAATCATTCACCCAGCCCTAATTAGAGTATTTCGCCATGTTTCCCTTTAACCGTCATTGAACACACAAAATTGACAAAAAACGTTTATCGTGTTAGACCATCGGTAATATCTTAGGAAAATATAATCTAACCTTGAACTGGTGATGTCACTTCTTATTACCACCAGTGATGACGTAACCTTAAATTGATATCTCTTAAAAGAGAAAGTTTACTCAACTTGTACGATTATTTCAGTACCATTGTTATTTATCACGACCTCATTACGCGTTAATGTTTTTTAAACATTATATAGTTTTTTCGTTTAGAATTCAGTCGAAAACTAAGAGATATTCGTTAATAAAATCATGTTGGTTTTTAAATGGCCGCTTTATTTTACAGTTGCAACATGAACGTTTCTTTACTTTAATTATAGCGAGTGTTCCATGATTTACGGATGCTAGAGTACTGGTGATATAAACTAATTAAATGTGTAATATGTAAAATGTGTAAAATGTGTTTTAGATGAAAACATAAAATAAAACATAATTCCATGATTTTTAAATATTATCTATATATATTAATGTTGATAGGGTGATATTAAAAGTAATAGTAATTAATACGAAATAAATTTCACTCATAGTATTGTTAAACTCTATAATTTAAAAAAATAAAAGGCTATTATTAGATGATATGCTATTGAGATAATGGATATTCGTGTAAGAGAGGTTCTATTGAATTAATTACACGTGTGCACGTATAATTTAAAAACCTACATGTGAAATTAGAATCTCTAAGTTCTGCAACATATGTATTCCACTATGTTGAGGAGCAAAAATGTTAAAACTATTAATGAAAAGAATTATTATTATTATTAATGGAAATTAATTTTGAGTGCAAGTACCCCAAACCATAGGCAACGTCAAACTGTTCAATAATAACGGTTCCGTCCATCCGGCCGAAAAGAAACCCCATTCTATCCGGATTATCCGAGAAAATGATTAACGTCACAAATAACCTTACATGCGTATATTTTATTTACATGTTGCACATTTATAACACTTTCTTACAGAAATACATATTTTCATACAGAAATACATATTAACAGTGCATACATTTATTTTAACACTAGGTTTACGGAATCCGTCAGTTTGACGGGTTTTGGACTTTATGAGTAAAATTTGCAAAAATAATTACTATATTATTCCTAGCAATTTTTGCTCAGTTTTATTAATGGAGCGATACGAATATATCCAAATCTATTTCCCTCTCAGGTCTGCAACTTAAATTTTCTTTTTATGTATACCCATACCTTAACACGTTCCCTGCCGCGTGGGGCGTATACGCCCCATGCTAAAATTTCCTCCCACGCCGGAAAACAGCCTTTAAAAAAAGGTATATTTTTAACAATATTTTGTCAAATAAACTAAAAATGATTGCTTTTCTGATTTAAATTTATAAAGAGATATGCCTTTCTTTTAAATTTATGGTTTTAAATTACTGAAATATTGTGTATTATACCACAAAAAACATGCTTGTGTTAACCATAAAAAGAACGTGGGGCGTATACGCCCCACGCTGGCCTGAACGGAAAGTCTTTAAAAAAATGTCCGACAGGGAACGTGTTAATATATGAATATTAGAAATAGATGTACAAGAAATGTCCGTAAATCTAGGGTTAAATTGAAAATGAATTTAGAATGAAAGACGAATCAAAACAAACGTAATAATTAGGATATAAAAATGTTCAGTCCGGATGAACGGGGTTCCGCTGTATCTCGTTTGATTATTCACTTTCGACAGGCCGAACAGACATAACGATTGCGCAACACGTCGATCCGTTTAAGTCGGTGGAAGGTGTCCGGTGACCGCAATCCTTGTTGTGCTCCCATTTTGTCCCACTCAACTTGTTTCGATGATAACATAATTAAGTGGCAAGACACAGCCGCGTCGCGTGACTTTCCTTCTTTCTCTATTTCGCGAATCCGATACGCGTTAAGGAGACACGTGAGAGGATCGCGACGCTAATGTCGATGAATCGATCTTCGGATTCGTTTCTCTTCGTGTTTCGCCTCGGAACATCTCGGTTTTTCACGTGTATAGAGATAACCCGCGGATAACACGATTAACCCTAAAACTCCTGTGGGGGGTCCTCGAACCCACAAATTGAAAAATCTTAAATTAGAATCATTTCCCTTTCATAAAAAATTCTCTTAAAATTATTTATTGTTGTATACACATTTAAATTTGATATTAAGAGGTTCCCGTTGCTATGTGTAAAAAATTAGTAAGCATAAGAGAAATATAACTGACTACGCGCCGTGATGACGAAGTGAATCTTCACACCCTGCTTTTTTTCAACTCCTGGGGGAGGGTTCCTCAAACCCACAAATGGAAAAACTTTAAATTAGAATCATTTCCCTTTCGTAAAAAATTCTGTTAAAATTATTTATTGTTGTATACACGTTTAAATTTGACATTAAAAGATTCCCGTGGCTATGTGTAAAAAATCAGTGGCATAAGAGAAATATAACTGTCTATGCGCCATGATAACGAAGTGAATCCTCACACTCTGCTTTTTCTCAATTCCTGAGGGAGGGTCCTCAAACCCACAAATGGAAAAACTTTAAATTAGAATCATTTCCCTTTTGTAAAAAATTCTGTTAAAATTATTTATTGTTGTATACACGTTTAAGTTTGATATTAAAACGTTCCCGTTGCTATGTGTAAAAAATCAGTAGCATAAGAGAAATATAACTGATTATGCGCCTTGATGACGAAGTGAATCTTCACACCCTGTTTTTTTTTCAACTCCTGGGGGGGGGTTCCTCAAACCCAAAAAATTGAAAATCCTTAAATTAGAATCATTTCCTTTTCATAAAAAATTCTCTTAAAATTATTTATTGTTGTATACACGTTTAAGTTTGATATTAAAACGTTCCCGTTGCTATGTGTAAAAAATCAGTGGCATAAGAGAAATATAACTGATTATGCGCCATGATGACGAAGTGAATTCTCACACTCTGCTTTTCTTCAAAGAATAAAAATTACAGAACGAAGAATGAAACTATGTAAGTGATTAGGAACTTTATCTGGAAAGACACTACGAACTAAAATAACAAAAGATACAGAACCGACAAAAAAGGGAAGATGTTGTCAGTGGGTACTTTATTAAAATCAATGCAAAGTTGTTACAAATGCAAAAACCATGTCTGCAGAAAATATTCACTCAATACTATACTCTGCCATTCATATCTATCTATATATCCATTATGAGAAGAATCAGAAGAATCAAATTCAAACTAATTGCGCGTCACTATACTATTTTATAAATATATATAAATCAATACAAATTGAATGCAAAAACATATGTTGTCTTGTTTACAAACTATAGCATACTCTAACATTCCAAAAAACAACTTTTTCCAGTATTAACCCTTTGCGGACGAGTGTTGGATATATCCGCCCAACTCTCGCGCTGCGGCTGGCGTTTGTCTGTCGTAAACGACACGTATAAGATACGCATGGGTATACTAGCCTAAGAAGTCAAGTTGGCCTAAATTTGTTTGTTTATGATTTTGTTAGATTTTATGAAAGACTTATTTAAATACAGTTTTAGTTTTTATAACACAAATGCGCGACGTAACTATTTTCTTTACTGCTCCGTCCGCAAAGGGTTAATGTATAAAAAGAAATATGGGTTCGAGGACCTCCTCCCCCCCCCCCCGTGCTTAGAAGTTCGCGTAACAAATTGAGGCTCAGGAGTTCTAAGGTTAACCCTTTGCACTGGTATGTCTCAGCGTATGCGAAATCATAAGTTTTACCGTGAAATTTTCATTTTTTTAAATTATACTCATGAAATGTTACAGCTAAGTATGCTAATAACGTATTGGAAAAGTTTTGTTTTAATCGAATAAAAAAATAAATTCCGAGTTGGCGGTAATTCATGGTCATATTAAATTCGAGTGCAAAGGGTTAACTCTCCGTAGCGGAAATACGTCACTAAATTTACCACCCTTCGCGGCAAAATAAAAAGACGACACGATCCGGTTTGATCCAGCAGATTTTAAAAAATTTCTTTTCATAATTAAAATAATTTTGAATTTGAAGACTAAAGTCTCTTTTTTCCAACGATCCCCCTAAGAGTTAGCATGCAGTATTTTTCGCCTAATTATCCTACTTCTTTACGAAGTTACAACAGTTTAACACGTTGAACGCCCAGCGTAAATCGGTGGAGTTTCCCCCAGGACCCAAACCAGAGACTCGGACTGTAAACAGCGCAATGTTATATTTACTTTATAATTTATTGTTACTTTATATCGTATATACTTATCATAATTGTGTTATAAATAAAATTAGTATAAATTACCTCAAAAATCTTGTTTTAATTAGAAAAGTGTCAACCGTTTACAAGAAACATAGCCGTCACCCAGATATGGGTGACGTGGCGTTCAACGTGTTAAAGATGAAAGAGGTGTTTCAATCAAGCGTCCACACATTTATGGACGACAGTGTACATACACGGTTTTAGCCAGTCGGTAGTGCAGTGAGTTTCATTTCGAACAGCAACTTTCTTTTCTTTTTCCGCGTTTTAAAGCGCACACCTGCTTTCTCCTGTTCTTTCAACGATTGTTCCGGGCAAACGTTGACCGTATGCGTATACCCTGACATTTAGCATCGATTTTCGTCCGAGAGATTCTAATGGCCGGTAGCGGGCGTTAATAATGTTTTAGCGAGAACGAAATTCACAAAAAGAAAAAAAGAATTTAACGCGGTTTATGTCTTAACTCTCGTCACGTGGATTATTACCTCATTTTATTAACACCTGATCGAAATTTATAGCCTTGTACAGAAACTTTATGTTTTTGATATGCTTGAGAGCACAGAATTCAGAATAAAGGAAGAGAAATTTTTATTTCAAATGATTAATTATATTTACTTGTAGAAATTATTTTTAAAATAATTTTCAAAATATCAATATAATGGATGCAAATTATTTCTTCTTCCGTACTATAAAAGTTAACCCTTTGTACTCGAAAGGTGAATGTCAGTCACCAAATGATAGTTTTGCGAATTTTCAGACTTCAATTAGTATGTTCATTAGTCAAACTCAGAGGTTAAATAGTCATATATGTAAATTTTAGTATATCAGATAACAAATCTAAATGACGTTCAATATAAAAGAATTTTAGTAAATATTTTGAATTTAAAAATTTTTGAAATTACTATCATTAGACGACTAACTTTATTAATCAAACTCGGAGATTAATAGTCATATATACAAATTTTAGTATACCCACTTAACTGAACTATATGACTTTTAATATAGGCCATTCTTAGTAAATATTTTGAATTTGAAAATTTTTTAAGTTAACGGCTAACTTTATTAGTCAGACTAAGAGGTTAAATAGTCACATATGTAAATTTTAATATATCGCATAACTGAACTAAATGAAGTTTAATATAGGCAAATGTTAGTAACTATTCTGAATTTGACAATTTTTCAAGTTAATATTATTAGACGATTAACTTTATTAGTCGAACTCAGAGATTAAATAGTCATATATGTAAATTTTAGTATATCGCTTAACTGAACTAAATGAAGATTAATATAGGCAAATGTTAGTAACTATTCCGAATTTGACAATTTTTGAAGTTAATATTATTAGACGATTAACTTTATTAGTCGAACTCAGAGATTAAATAGTCACATATGTCAATTTTAGTATATCGCTTAACTGAACTGATGATATTACTGATTTCAAAGATTTTTAAATGCAAAATACTTACCAATATTCGCCTATATTAAACGTCATTTAGTTTAATTAAGTAATATTCTAAAATTTACACACACAACTATTTAATCTCTGAGTTTAACTAACAAACAAACTAACTAAAGTCTGAAAATTTGCGGAACTATCATTTAGCAACTGACAATCGCCTCTCGAACGTAAAGGGTTAATACAGTAGAACACCGATCATTCAACTTCTAGTTATCCGATTGACCGATTATCCGAATACAGGCTGGTGTTTAAACATGTGCATATAATTTTTAAAACTTTTAATTTATTTTGATATTTCATTTTTCTTATTAAAAATATGTATTTAAAAATTATTTGGTTTCTGTTCGTTTCACGACATAAATAAAAAATTTGAGTTCTTCAGACCGATTATCCGAACGGATTCCTCCCCTAATTAACCCTCTATGGGCCTGTGTAACTTTCAGGTCACATGCTAATTTATTGTCATTTTAATAAATAATTTTAGTTTTCTTCATGAGATGACATATACATATTAATTTTATAATGTTTTATAATTTAAAATAGTTTAAATTGGAAAATCTTTTTTCATCTACATATATAGGACTATAATTGTTGATTTTGCGTTCCATCAATTTTTTTTTTTTATATTTAAAACAAAAATTCGGTTCCATAAAGGGTTAATTCGAATAATTATATTGTACTCCATAAATTCCTCCATGAAAGATCCGCGCTTTCTTTTCCCATAGAAAGCGAGCGAGGTGAATTTACATTCAGACGTAACTGTATCCGCTTATGGGATAATAAACAATATTTCGTCGCATTTCACAGGTTATGTAACCGCAGAGTTACGTTACATCTACTCTGGTGACTTCCTCGAAGGACCTCCGCCTACCAGTAACCCGAATACAGGCACTGGCTAGGTAAAATATCGATTCGCAGGCAATTCGAGAGAAAAGACCGAGGGTATTTGGGTGAATGTCCTTTTGTCCTGGGAAAACGGAAATTCTTTTAATCCCCTACCTTTCTACAATCAGGTTGTATACTAAAAGCACCTGCCAGTTTGCCTTTGATAAAAGTAAATGTTCTTCAAGAAACGTATTTCAAAAGATATATTGTAAAAATATAAAAATCCTTCCCGTTTTATTCATTTATTACTTTTCCTTCAATAAAACCGAGTATAATTTAATAAATTCGCTACAAAGATTCCCGGAGTTTCAATTTTCTCCTTTTTAAACTAGGTAGATAGTGTATTGGAGTATTTGTTATTTTATTTTTAACAAAACTAAATATAATTTAAAAAAATCTCTTATAGAAACTTCTACATTTTCATTTTTTCAAATTAGATGTATAGATTTGAAGACATCTATTATTTTTTCTTTAATAAACCTAGACAGAATTGTTTTGAAAACATAACCTAAAAAATTGTAGGTACCGTAGCAGTTTTCTCAATTTTCTAAATTAAGAAAATTTGTAAAACGGTTTGAAATGCTTTTTTCTATACGCGTACAAGTTTCCAAGCAGCTTACACGAGGCAACACAATTGAAACGCCCTGTATAAGAGGAACAACATTCCCTTGAACGCACCATGTAACCTACGTAACCGCAGAGGTCTCTCTTCCTCAAGATAGGAACATTGTTGCAACTTCTCAATGCGGCTCTTTGCCGTACAGTTCTCGTGTATAAGAAAAAAAATCGTTTTATCCCGCAGCCTCGATTAACTTCTTCGTGCATAACCACTTCCTTCTCGATTATTTATCGCCTATTATAGCTAGTTCCGTGGTAAGATTCGAACAGCTACACGGTTCGCACCATTAGAGACGAAATACATTATATTACAAGTATAATACAATGTCAATTAATAAAAGAATACGCGTTTAACAATTTTCTTTCTGTGTACAAGTTTCATAAAAATTAATAATCGTCAGACTATTGGAAATAAGCGAATTCGAGCAAAATGATTGAACACAAAAAAAAATTATGTCTTATGAATAATATTTGAATTCTAGAAAGTGTAATTTTTATACTGGAAACTACATATTGAAATTCGCGAGTAGAAATATATGTGCTGGTGATAATAAAAGTAGTATAAGTTAAAAATTAAAAAAAAAATTATTTAACCAATTAAATCGCATGGAAATGAGCCAAATCACAGAAAGTGAAGACACAAATTTTGGGAAAATTTGTTGACTTAGATAACCTTTATAATCTCCAGTTCATGTATCGTATTTAATCCCATCCAGAAATGTGTATTACTTTTTATGAGAAATATTTAAACTGTACCACGTGAAATTTTTGTACCGAAATTGGAATTTGTGTGCGACCACTGAACTTCATCCCATCCCTAGCCGCCATGAATGGCGGGCCCTGTACGGTTAGGCAGCATGGACGGGTCGCGAAAGCGCGCGCGGCCACGGCAATTTCGATGCGTCTCGCTCGACGCGACGACAGGATCGTCCCTTCCGGTTACTAGCGCAGCGTGAATCGAACACGAGGGGGCGGTATCGATCTGCAGCGCTTGCAGTTTCACTGGAAGCCGAGTACGGAGTACAACGGCACTCTCCGCGAGGGTGAGACCCTTGTACCAAATGTATGTCAATATACAAGGGACTCGAACGAGAGAAAAATCAATACCATTCGTCAATCGGTGTATTATTTGACGAGAAACACGCGAAAACGAGCGAGGGTTGTGTAATGAGTAACACGCCTCTCTTCCACGTATAGAATAAAGTAAATTAGAAAACATGGTCGAACGATATTGTTCGATACGATTTTGTGTTAAAATTAGCTACAATGTGGATCATTCGGAATTAGAATTTACTACGACAGCTATGGAATGAATGGAAAAATAAACAAGTACACGATGAAATTTGAATGTATCAATGTCGAGAGCGTAATTTTCAACGACACAGATAATATAACGATTATACTCGAGGAAAGTCAATATTGAGAGGCAATGGACGCGTCTAGTGGCACGACGTACTTTAGAAATAGCGAGACGATTCATTAAACGTGTCACACTATTTGCATTCGCCCCGTACAACGCTGATAGTGGATTCGTGTTTGATGAATGATAAACGCGCGTTGGTGGGCTTGTTAATGTACCCTCGGTCAATAGAAATCGTATATATCTGAATACATATTTGAATACATCGCAAAATGAATGTAGAATAGAATTTTAATGGATGAGAGAAAATAGTGGGACAGTAGCGTAATCTTTGTCGCAGGATGCAGCATTGTGGCGGCTCGTGAAACTCGCGTTGCAGTACAACGCTACCACGCTCAAACGCCTGCACACTTATTGAAGCGTACGCACGACACATCGGCCGAGGTATACACGGTTGCGTGGGTAGAACGCATAATTGCGAGAGCGAATTTACGAGCGTGGCGTCCTCAGACACCGTCCTGGAATCGCAGCTACGTGTACCACGGGACCAAGCCACGGAGAGAGAGCTCGATTCGAGTCGATATTTCAGAGCCAAACCAACGGAAGGAATGCTTTTACGTCGTTCAGGTAGAGTCAATTTGTATAGACATGCCCCTACACCGCGTACTACTGTGAATGAGTTGCACAGTTGTATACGCCTCGTACGAACCAACAAAATCGTCGATCGTTTCTTTTCAATTTCAATCCCATACATACGCGTTTGACGTCAAAGCATTCTAAAATGCAAGAGTTAGCATTTGTATTCTAAACGCGCGAAATTATGCAACAGTTATGACACGTTGAAAAGCCTGAGTAGCATACGATGCCAACCACTTTGTTTTCCGCCTCTGTTAAATCAATGAGATCCGCGGTAAAAGTGCAACGAGGATAAAAAAGAACAAGCTTTTCCGCGAACAGTTGCGAAGGTGGGTAACCCTAGGTGAGGATCGAAACGCGAGCCAGCACCGCTCGAGAATGCAGGTCACTCTCAAATAGCGCGAAAACAAAATGAACAAGGAAAAACAGTTAGCGGAGGTGTATACACGTCGGGGGCTCACCCTAGGAAACGTCAAACCGATGGATCCACCTATTTATAGTCCCCCTGAGAGAGTTTAACCGTACAATCCTTTCGACAAACATTCGGCGTACTCGTCACGAGGAAAAGACCGTGAAAATCGGGCGGAAACCACACGATACAGGGGCGTACCCCGCGCACACACACGCTTTTCAATTCTTTGGCAACGGCAGAACACAGGAGCCACGCATACGCAAATGCATACACACACACACACACACATTCGCCACGGATAGCGAAGTCGCAGAGAGAGAGAGAAAAGCTAGCCGGCATTCACCACTTGGTTTCCGCCTTTTACTCACCCATCTTTTCGACTGGCATGAGCTACGATGCTTTTAACGGCGGTTCGTCGTAGACGATGAGTTACACGATCATATTACAGCACTGGTCATGAACAGAAATGGTACGGGCACGAGATTTCACTTACGAAATCGCGGAAAACACAAGAGACCGTCTTACCACCGAACGCTCGACGTCCGACATTGTAGTGGCGAGCGAGCGTGACAATGCGCAGGCGCGTCAGTAGATCCACTACCGTATCTAGAATTTTAATCACCATGTTTTCACGAGCAAACAAAATTTCGTGGAAATGTTTGAAATATTTCGGCAACTGAGAAATTCTATAATGTCTTACTGTGTCATTATGATTCAATATTTAACGTGCTTCTATGGATTTTGTATATTTATTAATTTAAAGGAATACGAAAAAAAGAAAGACAACATATTGTATCCGAAGTTCAAAGTAGAAATTTTATGAGCACGTGTATGTGTACGCAAAATGGCGCCAAACGAGGAAAATAAAAGAAACATTCCTATCTATTATTTACGTCGAGTGTTAAGCAACGTTGTACGTTCAGTTATAATGATGTTTCTTCCTAATAAAGTAAAGATGCATAAATAGAATACTGCACTACAAAATTTCAATCCCATTCGGTGTATTTTAAATTAAACAATCACCTCTTGCAACGATTTCAATGTAATGAATCTCTGTTGCATTCTTAGTTTCGATTACACTAATTGAATTGTATTGTTATTTTACTGTTATGTATTACGCAAGATAAATAATTCATAATACCATGAATATTATCTGCCTGCTTGCGATTATAATGCGTTAATATTGTTGATTGAATTGCAAATGAATAGATAATAAATGTAGTCAGGAAATAATTACGTAGATCATCCGAGGTTTACATAATAATAGTGTCTCATTATAAATAATACCTTGCTTAATTTCCGCTTAACAATTCTGCAATTTTATATATAAAACATATAATATGGAAATGCATTTACAGTTTTAATATTAGCATCTAATTATTTATCAAAAAAAGACACGGATGGTTTAAATAGCAATCGATGATTACTATTATCATGTTATCACATAACAGATATAAAATAAGTAGTTTTGCTACCTTTATATGTTACATTTAGTTTTAACTTTAGCTACTACGAACGCTGTAATCTTATTCCAAACTGAATCGGTAACACAGAATGTTTCATGAAGAACTCAATACACTCTGACATCAACGGAACATAAAAGGTACCGTAAAACATCACATATTTCTACTTATTTATCTACCTATTATAAGCCAAGAATGAAGTTTTAATACACCTAAGAACAGTTGCAATGTTTTTCATTTGTCCTGTTTGCAATCAGCTTATAGGGTACTATTGTATATAAAATTGGTAACGTCGGAAATTTCAAATATACAAATTTACCTTCAGTCTTGATAGATGGCAATACTATTTCATCAAAAGTGGAGCGACCAAACCAAAAGGAAAATATTATATATCATCATTTAATCTTGATATAGTGTACCAATAATATAATATACCAAGCTAATTACACACAGGCACTTGACTCTATGAATAATTTGTGACTTAGTTACAAATATTAGTTACATTTATAGAATACTTATGTTGTATTGGTTTTCAACACTTCTACGAACTGTCTGTCACAAGATGGAGTTTTTTGAAAATGAATTTGTTATACCGAATAGTGAAAGAGAAGTAGTGTTGAAGATTTACGTTATTAATCGATGATTATCTATCGACTAAAGGTAATATAGGAAACTGTACTCCATTAATCGAAACTATGTTACCACCAAGTCTGTGACATAAAAAATGGCGTATCATCTACAATAACGTACATATCGCGATAAATTGAAAAGCAATAACTAACTTCGATCTCTACCATTTGATATAATAAAATATTTAAATAACTGTAAATCTTAAACAAAATTACGCTATGCAAAGTACAGATAAGGCATTTTGAATAAATCTAAAACGTTTGTATTTAAAGGTATCAATAAACATAAGCCTGTAGTTAGAAATTGTTGTTAAAACTTTAACTTAGAATTTAACCCTTTACGTCCAAAGAAACTGTGAAACTGTCATTTCAATGGTCTACAATCGACTGTGGAGGAATATCTTTCTTCTTCTGTTAAATATTCGTAGCACTTCTTATTATGACAATAATAATGTCTATGATTAACACTATTCCTACCGACACTTCACGTATACCTATTCCTATCGCGACATTCCCACGTAAGACAGACCACAAATTTTTCTCAGAAAGTAAACAATGAAAGAAGAAGTGAATATTGAAAATTGTATTATACGTATATTTGAGGAAAAGTCTGAAGTTTAAAGCCGATTCAATTACGTTGTATACAGGGTGTTCGGACAGCCCTGGGCTTAAATTGAAAGAGTAACTCCCTGAGACATTCTAACACGAAAATCAAGAGTAACGATTTTGCGTTTGAGGCTTTGTTTACGAGTTATAACTAGTTAAAGATATCGTTTAATCCGGACCGTTCGACGCTTGAGCATCACTGTGGACTCAGCGACGTTACCGACCGAGTTGCCTCGGTTACCCGCTCTCAAGAGTCGAACGGTCCGGATTAAACGATATCTTTAACTAGTTATAACTCGTAAACAAAGCCTCAAACGCAAAATCGTTACTCTTGATTTTCGTCTTAGAATGTCTCAGGGAGTTACTCTTTCAATTTAAGCCCAGGGCTGTCCGAACACCCTGTATATGAAATTCTAATTGAAATTTTAAAAACGGTCATTTGACCGGTCGTGGTAGGAATAGTGTTAACTGTGCGATATATTAGGCAAGTGCATTTTCGTTTCCATTAACCCTAAAATGCATATCGTTGTAATACTACAATATACCATTGAAACGGCTTCAAAGTCATTAATATTCGTTTACCGAATATTATTGTAGAATATATTATCACTATCTGCACGATATATTTTATCGAGAGGCATCACATTTTTTTCTTTCAAGAACATTAGAACAGAATGTTGGTCCCTGGCCTGATAATTGTGATACACCCAAACAAATACACGAATACACCCAAATAAAGTGTGAGAAGTTGTGAAATAGCCTTATGCCTCACTAAGCCAAACAATTGTTTTAAAAACTTTCACATGTAATTAATGTAGGAGCCAGAAATTACCCATAGATTTATTAAGTTTTATTTATACTAATTAGGATTTAAGATTATGAAGGTTTAGTGGCGAAATTATTTCGTGGGGCGGCACTGCCTGCGCGGAGGGCAGAAGATCGTGAGCGAGCGAAACGGAGTTGTTGTAAAAACGATTTTGTCACGAGATGTTGTTTTTTTTATTATATAGAAGACGTCCATCCTTTGTTCAGTCCGTGCGCAATGTTCATGTAATTGTAACCTAACTATCTTTTGTACTATTTTAAAATATATAATCTTTTATTAATTGTTTCCTACATTAATTAGAGTTATTTTCCAGTAAATACATAGTGTCACAGATGTACAACAGAAGGGTTTTTTTAATAAATTACTACAAAAAGATGTAAACAAAATTTTTTCTTTCTTTTTCCCTGCATTAGCATGTACATGTCTACGTAATACATTCTTTTTCAAGGTGTAAGAAAAGAATTATTCATTTAAGGGTTAAATATCGCATCGCGAGTTCCGTACGACTGTCCTAACTGTAATTTTCCCTTGAAACATTAATCACGAACGTTTTTACAGCGAATACGTAAATAGGATGCGTCGGACACGGGCAGAACTCACAACGGCGTTATTTCTCGCTTCATTACTCGCTAATTTGTAATTTCTGATGATTGCGTGTCCCCTACCATACGGTGCACCAACTAGGAAGAAGTTGAACGCCATCGTGGAAGTATAATTTAGCCGTAGACTCGATGAGAATCTATTCTTCGTTACGTTTAACCTGGTTTCGTTTAAATTCTTGATCTAACAGTCAACCAGCACTTTTCGTTTTTTTCGCCTGTCACTCGTTACTTCGTCGGTTACAGTGACTCGCGAGATCGATCAGGTGCTATCTTTAATTGAATCCTTTGTTCAGTTGAAATTTTAGTTGCTAGTTGCTAACTTTTTGATTATATTGTTGATTGGTACAAGAATTCAGAAGATGTGAATAGCAATTGTAGAACATGCAGTTGCAGAAAAATAAATTCTACGTGCCTCGACTTTTTAATTACTTTCGTTAAGTCTTTCAAGGATTGTCATTAAGAGGCTTTTCTGACTTCCGTGTATTGATTTCTATACCTTCACGTTTTCATAATTAATTAGTCTCTGTTTTTCGATATAAATAAACAATACTTATTAACAGAGTAATTAATTAATGAAATAGTAGTTGGTTCTGACAAAAAAATGTGACTTCATCGTTTGGCCTTACTGATACTATTCGAGCTCTGACCTGTCCCTTCCTAACTCTGTGTCTAAGGCATGGGACTGATAGGTAGCCTTACTGATGAGTCCAATAGCAGGCCCTGGACGAAACACATCCCATTCCTTTTCCTTCTCATTCCTTTTCTCAACAATGGCCGCATACAACATTTTTGGTGATACGGGCCAATTTTCCTGTTTTCTGAATGATGCATTCCTTCCCTTTCTCTTTCCTTCTCTCAGCAATGGCCACACACAAAATTATCGGTGATATGGGCCGATTTTCCACTTCTCCTTCTCTTTCCTTCTCTCAACAATGGTCACATACAAAATTTTTGGTGATATGGGCCAATTTTCCATTTTTCCAAATCATGCATTCTTTTTCCTTCTCTTTCTCTTTCCTTCTTTCAGTAATGACCACATACAAAATTATCGGTGATATGGGCCAATTTTCCACTTTTCCAAATGATGCATTCCTTTTCTTTCTCTTTCCTTCTCTCAGCAATAGCTACACACAAAATTTTCGGTGATATGAGCCAATTTTCCACTTCTCCTTCTCTTTCCTTTTCTCAGTAATGACCACATACAAAATTATCGGTGATATGGGCCAATTTTCCACTTCTCCTTCTCTTTCCTTCTCTCAGCAATGGTCACATACAAAATTTTTTGTGATATGGGCCAATTTTCCATTTTTCCAAATCATGCATTCCTTTTCCTTCCCTTTTCTTCTCTCAACAATGGCCACAAACAAAATTTTCGGTGATATGGGCCAATTTTCCATTTTTCCTTCTCTTTCCTTCTCTCAGCAACGGCCACATACAACATTTTTGGTGATACGGGCCAATTTTCAACTTTTCTGAATGATGCATTCCTTCTCTTTCTCTTTCCTTTTCTCAGCAATGGCCACACACAAAATTATCGGTGATGTGGGCCAATTTTCTACTTTTCCAAATAATGCATTCCTTTTCTTTCTCTTTCCTTCTCTCAGCAATAGCCACACACAAAATTTTCGGTGATATGAGCCAATTTTCCACTTCTCATTCTCTTTCCTTCTCTCAACAATGGCCGTATACAAAATTATTGGTGATATGGGCCAATTTTCCATTTTTCCTTCTCTTTCCTTCTCTCAGCAACGGCCACATACAAAATTTTTGGTGATATGGGCCAATTTTTATTGGGCCCACAACTTGTTGAATTGTTGTAATTTCCAGTGGGCTGGTAGATTACTAACAAGTATGGTCTTTACTTTCTCACCCATATGTCTATATAAAATATATTTTAATAGGCTAGGAACACGTTTACACTTTAGAGTCTCGACAATAAGCGGCTCTACGCGCTCAACATTCGTCGCTATAATATATTCTACACTCACAACATACAATACACACGCGAATACACAAAACCTATATACAATTAACACTATTCCTACCGACACTTCATTTATACCAATTCCTATCGTGACATTCCCACGTAAGACAGACTACAAATTTTTTTCAGAAACTAAACAATGAGAAAAGAAGTGAATATTGAAAAATGTATTATAGGTTTATTTGAGGAAAGGTCTAAAATTTAAAGGCGGTTCAATTACGTTGTATATGTGAAATTATAATCGAAATTTTAAAAACGGTCATTTGACCGGTCGTGGTAGGAATAGTGTTAACGTAAGATGTCGCGATTACATACGATCCGTAATGCAGATCTAACAATTTTCCACTTTTCCGTATGATGCAAATTAGTTAAAGCCATGATGCTCACTCGAGGGACCGTAAAATTAGGCATCACCGTTATCGAAACACCGAGGCCTGGGTAATGAAGATCTGAAGCGGATCGCGGCCATCCTCCGCGTCGGCATCTCTGATGGACCCGATAAACGCCAATCACAGAATGCGCCCCGCGGAATAATTATTCGTGAACGGCGCTCATTAACTCGTTTCAGCCTGAAATCGAGCATCGTTTTTCCGCCTCTTAATCGACGTTAATCGTGGCCGCCATCCCACTCTGCCTTGTCAGCCTCGTAGCTGTCAGCTAATGACGGCCCCGCTCGTGCAATTCGCTCGAGGATTCGAGGCTTAACCTTGTACGGGTCGAATTTTTGTTTGAAGTATAACAAAAATTGATGGAACGGAAAATCGACAATTATAATCCTATATATGAAAAGATATCATGAATCGTTTCGCCTTTAACCCTTTACCTGTGATTGTAATCACGATACAGTATCAATCATGGCACAGATTATATAATACATAACGCAAGTACATAGATATGTATATCAAAGCTACGTTATATTTGTAATAAACTTAAATTTCAAGTGTAGTTTAAGGTTCAACATAAAATTCAATTTTAACACTAGAACTATCGACAATTACAGTGCACTTATTTGCGTGGAAGAAATCAAACTGATAATTACGTGAAAAGAAATTGAATGCATAGAAAACAAATTTTTATTTATACCTTCTGCAGAAAATTATAGTGAATTTTAGAAGCTTGGTGAAGTGGATTTATAAGGTTGATATGAATAATCACCAATTGATCATTTTCACTGCTCCGGTAGTTCTAGTGTTAATACACACTTAACACTAGAACTACTCACAATTATAGTGTACTTATTTGCATGGAAGAAATCAAACTGAAAATTACATGAAAAGATATTGAATGCATAGAAAACAAATTTTTATTTATACCTTCTGCAGAAAATCATACTGAATTTTGGAAGCTTTATCACAGTGAAATTGTAAGGTTGTTATGAATAATAATCAATTGGTCATTTTCACTGCTCCGGTAGTTCTAGTGTTAATACACACTTAACACTAGAACTACTCACAATTATAGTGTACTTATTTGCATGGAAGAAATCAAACTGAAAATTACATGAAAAGATTTTGAATATATAGAAAACAAATCTTTATTTATACCTTCTGCAGAAAATCATAGTGAATTTTGGAAGCTTTATCACAGTGAAATTGTAAGGTTGTTATGAATAATCACCAATTGGTCATTTTCACTGCTCTGATAGTCCTAATGTTAATCAACCTTTAACACTACAACTACTCACAATTATAGTGTACTTAATTACATGGAAGAGATCAAATTGAATATTATATGAAAAGATTTTGAATATATAGAAAACAAATCTTTATTTATACTTTCTGCAGAAAATCATACTGAATTTTGAAAGTTTGGTAAAGTGAATTTATAAGGTTGCTATGAATAATAACCAATTGGTCATTCTCACTGCTCTGATAGTTCTAATGTTAATCAACCTTTAATACTACAACTACTCACAATTATAGTGTACTTATTTGCATGGAAGAGATCAAATTGAATATTATATGAAAAGATATTGAATGCATAGAAAACAAATTTTTATTTATACCTTCTGCAGAAAATCATACTGAATTTTGGAAGCTTTATCACAGTGAAATTGTAAGGTTGTTATGAATAATCACCAATTGGTCATTTTCACTGCTCCGGTAGTTCTAGTGTTAATACACACTTAACACTAGAACTACTCACAATTATAGTGTACTTATTTGCATGGAAGAAATCAAACTGAAAATTACATGAAAAGATATTGAATACATAGAAAACAAATCTTTAGTTATTCTTTTTGCAGAAAATCATAGTGAATTTTGGAAGCTTTATCACAGTGAAATTGTAAGGTTGTTGTGAATAATAACTAATTGGTCATTTTCACTGGTGTGGTAGTTTTAGTGTTAATTGTAATTTGAGTTTTACTTTATGAGATTAAGGATCGCTAAATGCAAATTACTTGTTTGATACAAGAAGCAATTATATGGAATTAATAATATGTAATGTAGTGAAATATATTAAACTAATAGAATAGTATTGATCGTAACAACATTGTAGTTTGATGGCTAAAATGTAATGTCCCCTGATAGAGGGCAGCCTAGTAGCCTGTTCAACTTACGATGTCCCCTCTGAGGGGACATCCGACCGCAAAGGCTTAGCTCTAGAATTACCGACAATTATAGTATACTTATTTGCATGAAAGAGATCAAATTGAAAATTACATGAAGACATATTAAATATATAGAAAACAAATCTTTATTTATATCTTCTGCAGAAAATCATAGTGAATTTTAAAAGTTTGGTAAAGTGAATTTATAAGGTTGTTATGAATAATCACCAATTGGTCATTTTCACTGCTCTGGTAGTTCTAGTGTTAAACAATTTTAGATTATAGAACATTATATAATTAATCAGTATACGCCGTCTCATGAAAAAAAAATCAAAATTATTTGTTAAAATGTCAATAAATTAGCATGTGACCTGAAAGTTACACGGGTCCATACAGGGTTAGTCCATTCACTGCCACGCAAATTTAGACTGTCTTGCCCTGGGTGCAAAAATTTTATTTCAAAGAAAACACGGAATTTAGTAAAATCCAATAATATTAAGTTACAGATATAGTATTGAAATGGCATTCACTGTAATTTGAAAATAAAAAAAAAAACACTACGAGATATCTCGTAACTGGAGTCGCTGAATAAAATTCCTGTGCTGACTGCCATTTGTAATGCAATTTAAATTTTAACGCAAACGTTAGAAAAATCCAATAATATTAAGTTACAGATATAGTATTGAAATGGCATTCACTGTAATTTGAAAATAAAAAAGAAACACTGAGAGATATCTCGTAACTGGAGTCGCTGAATAAAATTCCTGTGCTGAGTACGATTTGTAATCAATCTAAATTGTAACGCAAACTTTAGCAAAATCCAATAATATTAAGTTACAGATATAGTATTGAAATGGCATTCACTGTAATTTGAAAATAAAAAAGAAACACTGAGAGATATCTCGTAACTGGAGTCGCTGAATAAAATTCCTGTGCTGAGTACGATTTGTAATCAATCTAAATTGTAACGCAAACTTTAGCAAAATCCAATAATATTAAGTTACAGATATAGTATTGAAATGGCATTCACTGTAATTTGAAAATAAAAAGAAAACACTACGAGATATCTTGTAACTGGAGTCGTTGAATAAAATTCCTGTGCTGACTGCCATTTGTAATCAATTTAAATTGTAACGCAAACTACGAGGTATCTCGTAGTTGGCAGTGAATGGATTAATCTTCTATTATGTGCCCGTGTAACTTTCTGGTCACATGCTAATTTATTGACATTCTAACAAATAATTTTTGTTTTTTTTTCATGAATTTTGGAATCGTCGAGACGAGCTCTGTCGAATGAAACGAACGCTCGTTGATGGTTTATCGATGTGCACTCACATGTGTTGTTAATTTGAGATTCGAGTTAACTTTCCGTAAACGAGATCCTGTGTGCTTTTATTTATAATATGATGTCACCTCGAACGCGTATATGCGTTCCAAGCAACTCGAATGCAATAAATATGCAAATTAGTGATAATGTATCTTTGCTAATATGAAATCATAAATCTGTGTGGCGAGAGTTACGCAATTTGCATCAGCCATCGTGTTTCGAATAAGAGTTGGTATCGGTGTACTTATACTTATGAACGGGAATGTGTGACTGTATGCGAAACCAGTGGCTCTTTACCGCGGCCATTATCGTGCAAGGAGAAACCTATCGAGACCGAGGGACACGAGATCCTTATGGAACACGCAACCGCCCTTCAATTACGAATCTTTAAGGTCCACTTATATGCAACCGTGTCGTGTCTCTTTCTGTGTTCGATCATCGTTCGACCGTTAATGCATGAATACAATCGCTCACAAAATTGATCGCATCATTAAGCTAATTTAATATAATTTTTAATTAAATAAATTAAATATAAATTTTAAGATAAGTTTAATTAAGCTAATTTAATATAATTTTCAATTAAGTAAATTAAATATAAGTTTTAACATAATCGTAATTAAGCTAATTTAATATAATTTTCAATTAAATAAATTAAATATAAATATTAAGATAAGTTTAATTAAGCTAATTTAATATAATTTTTAATTAAATATAAATTTTAAGATAAGTTTAATTAAGCTAATTTAATATAATTTTTAATTAAATAAATTAAATATAAATTTTAAGATAAGTTTAATTATGTTAATTTAATATATTTTTTAATTATGTAAATTTTGATATAATTTTTAATTTTGACAATTAAATATAATTTGTAATTATGATAATTAATTATAATTATTAATTAAGCTGATTAAATATAATATTTTTGTTTAAGCTTTTCAGTTACTTACTGTAACCTGGAGTTACTAAAAATTCTATCATCGGAAGCCCATTTGTCTCTTTATTAGTTCCGATAATCGAGTTTCCACTGTACGCATTACAGAAATCAGCTTCCTCGTTGGAACAAAAATCGGTACGTCAAAGTTAGACGAAGATCAAAGAGTCAAAGAAAACAAATTAATTAGTTAATAAGAAATAGCATGATAAATAAAAAACGTATTCTATGCTAATCTATAAATAGTGTTCTACAATGATGACGATAAAAATAAGTGTATGAACAATATTTGCATACCATAAAACTGTGTTTTACA
>JAOPTO010001321.1:0-24862 GCA_033822845.1 Tetrapedia diversipes
GGGGAGATCTCCCATTTTGTCCTCAACAGAACGCTGCAATCGATTCTATTTGCCTTTGTTATTAGTTAGTATTGAACTAGCGTTGTTCACAATTCGTCAAATGCATTTTCTGCTTTTCCAAAGTACAATTTTTAATCAATTCTTAATACGCGATGGACAGTGTCCGATTAGGGGAGATCTCCCATTTTGTCCTCAACAGAACGCTGCAATCGATTCTATTTGCCTTTGTTATTAGTTAGTATTGAACTAGCGTTGTTCACAATTCGTCAAATGCATTTTCTGCTTTTCCAAAGTACAATTTTTAATCAATTCTTAATACGCGACGGACAGTGTCCGATTAGGGGAGATCTCCCATTTTTTCCGCAACAAGAGCGCTGCCATTGATTCTATTTAATTTTGTTATTAGCTAGTTTCGAATTAGTGTTGTTCACAGTTCATCAAATACATTTTCTGCTTTTCCAAAGTACAATTTTTAATCAATTCTTAATACGCGATGGAGGGCGTCCGATTAGGGGAGATCTCCCATTTTTTCCGCAACAAGAGCGCTGCCATCGATTCTATTTAATTTTGTTATTAGCTAGTTTCGAATTAGTGTTGTTCACAGTTCATCAAATACATTTTCTGCTTTTCCAAAGTACAATTTTTAATCAATTCTTAATACGCGATGGACAGTGTCCGGTTAGGGGAGGTCTCTCACTTTTTCCTCAACAAAGCATTGCCATTGATTCTATTACCTTTGATATTGGTTAGTCTTAAAGTAGTGTTGTTCACAGATCGTCAAATGCATTTTCTGCTTTTCCAAAGTACAATTTTTAATCAATTCTTAATACGCGATGGACAGTGTCCGGTTAGGGGAGGTCTCTCACTTTTTCCGCAACAAAGTGTTGCCATTGATTGTATTTACTTTTGTTACTAGTTAGTCTTGAACTAGTGTTGTTCACAGATCGTCAAATGCATTTTCTGCTTTTCCAAAGTACAATTTTTAATCAATTCTTAATACGCGATGGACAGTGTCCGGTTATGGGAGGTCTCTCACTTTTTCCTCAACAAAGCATTGCCATTGATTCTATTACCTTTGGTATTGGTTAGTCTTAAAGTAGTGTTGTTCACAGATCGTCAAATGCATTTTCTGCTTTTCCAAAGTACAATTTTTAATCAATTCTTAATACGCGATGGACAGTGTCCGGTTATGGGAGGTCTCTCACTTTTTCCTCAACAAAGCATTGCCATGTTATTAGTTAGTCTTGAACTAGTGTTGTTCACAATTCGTCAAATGCATTTTCTGCTTTTCCAAAGTACAATTTTTAATCAATTCTTAATACGCGATGGACAGTGTCTAATTAGGGGAGATCTCCCATTTTGTCCTCAACAGAGCGTTGTAATTGATTCTATTTGCTTTTGTTATTAGTTATTCTTGAAATAATATTGTTCACAATTCGTCAAATGCATTTTCTGCTTTTCCAAAGTACAATTTTTAATCAATTCTTAATACGCGATGGACAGTGTCTAATTAGGGGAGATCTCCCATTTTTTCCGCAACAAGAGCGCTGCCATCGATTCTACTTAATTTTGTTATTAGCTAGTTTCGAATTAGTGTTGTTCACAGTTCATCAAATACATTTTCTGCTTTTCCAAAGTACAATTTTTAATCAATTCTTAATACGCGATGGAGGGTGTCCGATTAGGGGAGATCTCCCATTTTTTCCGCAACAAGAGCGCTGCCATTGATTCTATTTAATTTTGTTATTAGCTAGTTTCGAATTAGTGTTGTTCACAATTCGTCAAATGCATTTTCTGCTTTTCCAAAGTACAATTTTTAATCAATTCTTAATACGCGATGGACAGTGTCCGATTAGAGGAGATCTCCCATTTTGTCAACTGAGCGCTGCAATTGATTCTATTTACTTTTGTTATTAGTTAGTCTTGAATTAGCGTTGTTCGTAAATTTTCCAAAATATAATTTTTAATAAATTCAACATCAACTTAAGTCCAGCTACTAACAAAAGTAAATAAAATCAATGGCACTGCTTCGTCAGGGAAAAAATGAGAGATCTCCCTATTCGGTCGGCTAAGTGTTAACACGTTGAATGCCACGCCAGTTTTACAGAGTTTACCTGTGGTGTCACGTTGAACTTTTTATCATACGATACATATACTATTGAAATATTATCTACAACAAATAAGTTACAGTGTGCAGCTATTTTTAGATATTTTATACTTCATTAACCCCTTGAAATACATTGACGTCTGGGAGACGTCATTCATTTCATGTGAGATTGTAGACTTTGACGTCTGAGAGACGTCAAGATGTTTCGAAATGTTTCATACTTTACAAAACTGCTAATTTATTATTTTAAAATGTTACTTAACCCTTTGCACTCGAGAGTTCCGGAGCGGAGCCATTTAAAATTTGTCTTCAAACTCGAGGGCTCCGCTATGGAGACAATGCAACTAACTTTCTGTTCATAAGGACAAAGACAAATCGTAAAAACTATTGCGTATAGAATATTCCGCTCTTGGTGATAAAAGATGGTCGCAGCTAAACGATTATAAAATGAAACAATTTTATAATTTTTTGTTTTTTTATATATATTATAACATTTGTATCCATAATTAATTAAAAAAAAAAAACAATAACATACAACAATGACTTTTCTTTTAACGTAGCATATCATTCACCCATATGTAAATATGGTTTTTCCACTGAAATTGCTTCGAGTTGCTGGTAATATGAATGAAAAAAAACTTCGAGTTCACAGGGTTAATTATCGTCCATTAACATTATATCTCAACCTGATTAAGTGGTGCAAGTTTCAAAATAAAATGTTCAGTTTCTAAGCTTACACATAACCAAAGTTCAGTTGAGCCAAATTAAACAGTATTTTTTAAACGCATCAAATTCCGTTTGATTTGTATGTCAAGGGGTTAATTTCTTCACACCATTACATTAACGATGGTAACAATGAAAAATTGATAAATATTGACACTTGTCCAAATTATGTATTTCTACCAATCTGGTCGTGCCGGGGTCACCGGTGACCCCCGTGGCATTCAACGTGTTAAGCATCTCTTTGTTTGCATCAAACGCGAACAACGAACGACATTTCTCGTACCATCGAGAAATAAAAGAAGCGGACACATCCTTAGGATATTCCTTTGGCTCTATGAGTACTAGTTGCGATCACAATGAAACAACTCCTTCCCCCCCCCCCCCCCCCGTGACTCTGCCCCCTGATTTGAGACAATGAGTATTAATACGCGTTTGTACATATAACGTACAGTGTCTGCATGGCAAATTTGCGAAAAAACATAGTAGCTCGCAAATGATCGAAGGTCGTTTTGTTGCACGAAGTGCCGAGAATTCGAAACTCATCAGATTGTCCCAAAAGTTCGTTTTCTTTACTTACTAAACACGTCAAGCGTGCAAACCTTCGTAATATAATATAATACATGTTAAACTATATCTACTGAAATGTATTTCTTGGTTTCTTCGGAAGTGTTACGGTGCTATTCTTTAAAATTGAAACTATTATAATAAAGCCTACGCGGCGAATCGCGAAAACAATTAATATTTGAGACAACCCAATGCATACGTTTCTTATCTTTCTAATACATTCGCTGCTGCTGAAATGCGGGTTTCATTTCGTAGAGTCACACGCTCGACCTGTTTGCATTCGAGATTCGTTGATTTCATCGTCGCTATGTAATGCGATGTGTATACAGTGGCTCCAAAAAGTATTCGTACACTACATTTCAAGGAAATTCACCTAATCCTGAAATTCTGATTTCAATGAAAGTTTGCATGTATATAGAGCACAATGGGTTATACATGGAGCAATTTTTTTCCTCGACGGGAATTCTTCTTGAGAGGTTAAAAGTTATCCTCAAAGTTTCAGCGATTCATCATGCTTTGAATAGAAGTTTCTGTGGAATCTTTTTCTATGACTGAGTGATAGAAAATTAAAAATTGAACATCTTTTATCCGAAAGGTTTTGCTTTATCACACACCATTACAAAATTATATTTAAAATACGAGAAAAACTATTGAAATCATTAACGTTGTTTTCAGCTCTTTAAGGTGGTATTTTAATAAAAGAAAAAATTAATCTAGAAACATACTATTACGTTCCACATATTTACAAAATTTTATTAAAAACTTGCATTGAAGTCAGAACTTTAAGGTTAAATGAATTTATTTGTAACACAGTGTACGAATACTTTTTTGAGCCACTGTGTATCTCTTTCTAGTCGTAACGAAGCAACGGATACTCGATAAAGTTAAAGACATGTCATATCAGTTGCATCAGTGTACCTAATCCTCGCGTGTTCGAACTTGTGTAACACCGGTTATATTTCTAGTTGAACGTAACTCTATTATTCTAAATTACACGAAAATCAGATTCTTTAGACGTTGTCTATCTTCACGATATCTTAGGATACTACAATAAAATAATAGTTTCACTAAATTTCTATAATTCCAGTTTATACACAATTAACCCTTTGCACTCGTATGTCTCAGCGTATGCGACATCACAAGTTTTACCGTGGAATTTTCATTTTTTTTAATTATACTCATGAAATGTTACAGCTAAGTATGCTAATATCGTATTGGAAAAGTTTTGTTTTGATTGAATAAAAAAATAAATTCCGAGTTGGCGGTAATTCATGGTCATATTAAATTCAAGTGCAAAGGGTTAACGTCGATTTTCACGGGCGCAATAGAGGAATTAACCCTTTCGCTACGAGCGGTGATTATAGTCACCCAACGACTGACGCTCGCTACGTACGAGCGGTGACTATAGTCATCCCGTGAAATTTCGTGAACAGAGTATTACTGCATTATGCGATAATTTTTTAACCCTTTCCTTTCTACGACCGATTATAGTTACGCTCTGCGTAAGATTCCGCGATATTGAACGTACTATGGGCAATTGCAATTGTTCCGTAAGTGCACACTTTTGGCATGGCGTTTTGTTCAGCGAGAGTTGCGCGCCAAAGAATCCTCCCGTAGCGAAAGGATTAAACGATTGAACTGATGCAACGTACGAGTCAGCAGCAACGAATGTGTTAAGTGTTCCGCGTAGGAAGCTCGTCGATCGAACTGGAAAGGGATCCCGTCAGTCTCATCACCGGAAAATGAACGAGAAAGAAAGGGAACTGGCAAAAAGGTAGGAAAAACTAGAGAATCGAGTCAGCATGGTAGATGCAGTTTCACGTGCACCGTTAACGCCACCGTTTTTAGTCTGCAGCTACCGATGCGAGCTCAACAGGAAAATCTTTGGAAAAACCGGCGAGCGATGGGTTTCACTTGATCTAGCTTTAGTTCTCGATATCTACACTGAGGAGCATAATTATAGCACCAGCCCCATTTTGAGTGTTTCGGACTTATGAGTGGGAATGAAAAAATATCAAACATATAAGGTGAAAGGGTATGGTAAATAATAAGTTTAGTGTAAATATATGTTACAATTCATATTGACGAGATTTGCGAAAAAAACCGCGGTTCTTTTCAAAAAGGAATTTCGGTGATGGTAGTGTGATGGTTTGGGGGGCATTTTGCATAAATGGCATGTTGAAACTGAGTTTTCCGTCAAAACGGATGGACAGTACAGAATACATCAGCATACTACAAAATAATTTATTGCCGTTTATTAATGAAAATAATACTGTGAAATGGACGTTCCAACAAGATAACGCGGCCATACACACCAGTCGCAGAACGATGGCATGGCTTCAGACAAACGGGATTAATGTTCTCAAATGGCCAGCGTGTTCTCCTGACCAAAATCCAATGGAAAACGTCTGGAGCATAAATGTAAGGAAGGTTTATACAGAAAATCGACAGTTTCAAAACGTCGTAGAACTGAAAAATGAGATAATTGCGGTCAGCAATGAAATTTGCGAGGAAACTTTTCAAAAATTGATTGAGAGTATGTCAAATCGGATTTTTCAGATTATAACGAAAAAAGGTGGACCTACAAATTATTAATTGTATCTTTTATCAATTGTTCTTTTCTGTTTGTAATTTATAATTGTATCTTTAATGATATGGTGATATAGTTGTGCAACGATACAAAAATCAGTTCATATGAATATATCGTTTGTATCGACAGAAAATTACAATAAAACTATTCTGATGTTTACTGTTCATCATACCCTTTCACCTCATATAATCGACTTTTTTGCATTCCTATCCAGAAGTCCGAAATACTCAAAAAGGGGGGTGGTACTATAGTTATGCTCCTCAATGTAGATTACGCATGAACTCATTGTTCCGGGAATCTGTACTTAACGTAATTGCTTAAGTATATGCACGTTTCAGCAATTTTGCTCGTATCGTGACGTGGCCTCGCGGAGCTCCTCTCGTTCAAGCCTACAATTTTGTACTGGCATTTACTCCGTGAAATCGTACGATTGTCCGATTGGTCGGATGTAAATGTGACTGTGCATGAGTTCTATCCTGTACCGAACGAGAACGTTATGGCATGTTGTGCAGAGCTCAGGAGTTGGCACTTGAGACGGTACAAGAGCAAGTACTGCCTACTCTACTCGTACCTACAATTCCTTTTGTCGCACGGTGTTATACGAAAGGATTCGTCAATGTTTTTGTTTCGATCATTCATGAAAACATGTTGTCCTACCCGTTAGAGTAGGTTTATAGTTATTGTTTTGACTTGACAACTAGCCACTTGAACAGTTTTCCCAACCGTCTTGATTTATTACTACTTTGGGTCCAGCACTTGAAAAGTGGTCACCACATGAGTTAGACCCAGCGTAGTCAGAAAAATAAGTTAAATTTCGAACCGAAAGAGCGGAGTGGAGGACATAACGGGTGTCCTTATTGCATTCGTCTACAGTTCTGAGTCGTGTCGCGTTCATTGCTTTGGAATTATACAATACACGGGCGTTGCTATCCTATCTATCTACAGTTCTGCATTGTGTCACGTTCATACTTCAGAATTATAATGTACACCCGATATGCTCTCTCCCCTCCTCACATTCCGCTGCATGGTGAGAGATAATAAGGGCCGCCGCGTCAAGCTACTTAACCCTACTCTTTTGGCTTGAAACCTAGTTTATTTTCCCGAACCCTAACGTTTGACAGGTGACACACTTCACTTTTTTTTCCACTTCTTACTAACAAGGTTCCTTTTTCATTTTTCCCCGGTTTTGAATTTATCACACCTTCCATCTTTATTTTATAACGACAATTTTCCCTCTTCATCCTTTCATTGTTCCGAATTTTCCAAGTTTCCAAAATTCCTCGCTCAGGAATAGAAATCAAACAACCGTAGAAAGAAAAACTTCGTTCTTTTAAAGTAATCGTGTTAAAGAAAGGTGAGTTTACACGGACTACACTCGATTAGATCTGCATTGCTGCCGGATGTCAACTTCTTGAGCTCTGCAAGACTCTAATTGTAAGATCAAGAAACGTACGAACAATTGAGCTAGAAAAACGTTCGCTTGCTCTGTAAGGCTCGATTAATATTCAAAGCCCTCGAATCTTCGCTTATAATCCGACATTATCTCCTACTACGAAATGGAGATGAAATACTTGGGAATCAGCCTCGGCTCTCGAGTGAAATCGAGCACAGTGATGGCGTTCAGTAGAGTCGACTCAAACGTTATCCTTCACAGCGGGGTCCCTTTGACGATCTCGTTTGTCACGTCAAGGGAGACGTTTTTGAAGGCGTTCAGCTTCTCGATGTAGTTCGGGTCCACGTTAAGCTTCTTGTTATTGCCGACGAGCCCTTCAAGGGTAGTCGTCTTCTCCGCGTTACCGGCGATCAATGTCGCCGACGTGGAGGACGCCGCGCTGGCTGTGTTGTGCTCGTTTTGCAGCCGCGTGCTGCTCGCGTACAGTCTCCGTCTACCCGGGAAGAATTTCGAGACTTTCACCGCGAGAGGGTGAAGCAGGTACTCCTCGTACATGTCTCGTTCTGAGTTGGCAGTCAGCAGGCTGACGATAATGCCGACGAGCACCGTCGACATGCTTCCAATTAACGCATAGTACATGTAGGTGATACTGTACAGATACTCGAGAGGGCCTGCGCTGGACGCACCCTCCGTCACGTTGACAAATGGCACACTTTGAAATTGATCAGCCGTGGCGTTCAATGTGCTGAACATCATGTCGCCAGGCGTGATCCAAGGAGAAAACGTGTCGTTGTGGCAGTTCTCCGTGGACAGAGGCAGCGTCTCCACGTCGTTGCTGATCGTCAGGTGACCGAAGGTGATCCATAGAGTGGTCACGTGGCTGAAGACCATTCCGGCAGCGGCGCCTTTCCAATTGGCACATGGAACCAGCATAGCCAGTAAGAAGACGCCGAGAAGCGGGCCGGAAGTTGCTGAAGTCATCAGCATGGATGACTCGATCACGCCGGACAGCATCGCCACGAGAAAGCTTACGCCTACTATTAGCACTCCGTAAATAACGCTGATAACCTTGATCAGGTGTAGCTGCTGCTTATCGTTCAGCTTCTTCAGCGAAGGTATCTGCCCGAGGAAGTCCTCGAACGTAACCGTGGCCAAGGAGTTCAGGTTCGACACAGCCATGGTAAGCGCGCTGTTGAACAGAGTGGCCATCACCAGGCCCAACAGGCCCGGGAAGTTCAGGAACTTGTCCTCCACGTAAAATGGCACGATCTCGTCGAACTTGGAGATGTATCCGAGCGTCAGAGGATCGCAGTCCGCGTAGTTCGCGAAGATCACCAAGCCAACCACCCAGGAGAGGGAGAACAGCACGAAGATTATTGGCATGTTGGCCATCATAGTTCTGAAAGAAATACGTACATTGTACATTAAAATTTTACATTAAACTATAGTTACAAGCAACTTCATAATGCAAGATTATAAGTGAAGATCGTTCGTGAATCGTTCTGAAAAACGTCCATGTTTTAACAATATAGATACGCAATTAATATAAATAATAAACAAAATGACTTTTAGATACCCTAAAGGAACTTTTTTTAATGAACACTCCCCTGTTCTGATTAGTATTTTCATTCTTTTTTTTAATTTTCAGTTTTTAATATGATATCGATCATTACTTAGTATTTTTAAGCTCCGGTTAACGCAAGTTCGCAATTAAGGTGCGAAAGTATATTAGGGAATAATTTTAACATTAATAGTTGAGAACGAAAGTAACATTATGATTAAATGACTGACGCAGACTTCAAGTTAGAATTTAAAGAATTTGATTTATATTTGTATACTTCTTTCGCAAGAATAAAATTATTTACTTGAAAGATCCACTAAAAAACATGATTTATACGTTTGTCATAATCGTGAAACCGAATAATCTTTAATCATGTAAAAATATCGTAACTTTTTAAAGAATTTGATTTGAAATTTTTGTATTTTTTGTTATATTTTTTCTCTTTGTTTATTAAATATTTCCACCTTGTAAAGTTAGATTTGTGTCACTATCGAACGTCATGTTATGTTACAATTGACCAAAGGCTTAGGACGGTAATAACACTTTATCCAGTCTTCATTTTTTATGAATAACTTAGGCACTACTTGTTATAAAGTGAAACTGCGATAATTGAATAACACTATATACTTAATTAGATAACATTTTCGTGTACAAATTTTGTTTATAAGTGTTATAGTCTTCGCGAAATTATAATGTAAAAGTCAGATTGTTGCGTTTGTCCATGGTTTCCTCTATCATGGTTCGAATACAACGATGAAAATGGATTTCAATTCATACACAGTCCTCTGCACAGCGAGATATTTGCGTTCCAAAATTGGATGAAAGTCAATTTGAATATGTTTCCATAAGCCATAAAATTTTTATTATCACACGTAGTTGGGTGTGTGAGGAATAATGTAAATATTATTTTTATTTCCATTATCACACTTATGGAGCACCATGTTTCGTCGAAAGTTAAAACCGCAGTATGCGTTTTACTTTTAATCATTCCTTAAATTATAGGTTGCTTTAAAGAAATTCTGCAAATTTTTCATTGTAGAAGTCATTCAAGTACCTATGAACTATATTTTCGAATAAATATTATTTCTTCATCATCTATTCCTTTTTGGTTATTAATTGTGTTGTGATTCTAGTTCATTTAATGTATTTAACAAATTAATTCAATAATTTGGATAGTATTATTATACTTAAAAATTTCGTTAAAATATATATATCTTTTTAATTAAGGTACTGTTATTATCTACTTTTTATGCATCGAAATGATAAATTACCTCGATTTAATATGATTTAAATGTAAAAATTGTGAATGTTGGTTTTCATGGATTAGAGAGAGTGTATTTGATGAGTGCGAGTCCCTTGTCTAGTGTATCGTGAAATAGTGTATGATATACAGGGTGTTCGGACAGCCCTGGGCTTAAATTGAAAGAGTAACTCCCTGAGACATTCTAAGACGAAAATCAAGAGTAACGATTTTGCGTTTGAGGCTTTGTTTACGAGTTATAACTAGTTAAAGATTTCGTTTAATCCGGACCGTTCGACGCTTGAGCATCACTGTGGACTCAGCGACGTTACCGACCGAGTTGCCTCGGTTACCCGCTCTCAAGAGTCGAACGGTCTGGATTAAACGATATCTTTAACTAGTTATAACTCGTAAACAAAGCCTCGAACGCAAAATCGTTACTCTTGATTTTCGTCTTAGAATGTCTCAGGGAGTTACTCTTTCAATTTAAGCCCAGGGCTGTCCGAACACCCTGTATATGTTCTAAAGCGAGTGTCCTATCTTGTATACGTGTGTCCGGAATAGAGTTGAGTTCGAAGTGGCAGTATTAGGAGAGAAGTGAGAGAGTAAGGTTTAGAGCGAGAGTTGAGAGCGAGAATATAGAGAGAGTTAACAGTTAACAGTTAATCAAAAAATTAACAAATAGGCGAATCGCGTATAAATAACGAGTTCAATTATTCAATTCCACCCACAAAAATAATGTTGTAGCATTTTCGAATGCAAATATCTCCTCGTGCACCATTTGATAGAAGTTAAATTCACTTCCTCTCGGCAATTCGAGCAAAGTTGATTCTGTTTAATAGATCTTAGGTATATGAACGGCCGATTTGATGCTGTTAACCTTAGTAAATCGGGGAGAGGACTATCTGCTACTAAGAGTTTGGCCAGCTGCCATTTAACCCCTTCTCCATCTGTTATCAGACAGAAGAATTCATTGATTATGTGGTAAAGGGAAATGCGGACAGAATTTCGCGAATCAGAAAGCGTTTACAGGTCAGAGGTAAACCGCATAAAAATCTGTTCAACAGTAAAGAGAAGTTTACCTTGCTAGTTAGTTTGCAAAACCTTCCATTTTGAGAGGAACGCGACTCATTTGAGATTGAAATCTTCGTGATTTTTGTGACCAATCACATATAACTGATCAGACGACTGAATTAATGGAATTAATACTTTAACGGTAGCTGCCTCGAAATAAAATACACTTTTGATGCACAAAGACGTTATATTTGTTTCTTAACACTTTGTCGACCGCTGTCACGTTCGCGTGACTTCTTTTTGTCAGCGATGATGCTTTATTTCGATGTTTGTATAATTTAAAAATGTAAGACTATGCGATAAAAATGGTGTAATAGTTATCTTAACCGTTTACGTACCAGAGGGTTTTCAAAAAACACAGTCGAAAAACGCCAAGGAGAACTAATGAAGCGCCAAAGTGCGCTTTATAATATATAAATAATATATAATAATAAAATAATAAGTTACAAATTAAAAATACGAAAGATTTGAAAAACAAATAATAATTTAAATTTTTCATATTTTTAATTTGTAACTTATTATTTTATTATTATATATTATATATATATATATATATATATATTATTCATATGTTATTATATATTATGTGAGTGCGCCGTCAATTATCTGGATCAGTCAAATGCGTTAGGTTTTCTCGACACGAAATCTGAAGACCGCGAAAGTGGCCCGTGGTATGCAAATGGTTAACGCCTTCTTTAATAATAATTATATTGCAACTACTTATGTTACGAACGATCGCGTAAATATCACCGTTAACGAGCGATAGAATCTGCGTGATTCGATAAATGTGCGGTCAGCAAAGTGTTAACACAGCACAAGTGTAATTGTAAAGCTGTAGATACACTTCACATATAATGAATTAATATTAACCCTTTGCGCTCGAGAGGCGATCGTTAGTCCGCAAATAATAATTCCCCAAATCTTCAGACTTTAGTTAGTTTGTTTATTAGTCAGACTCAGAGGTTAAATAATCATATACGTAAATTTTAATATATGACTTAACTAAACTAAATGAAGTTTAATATAAGTGAATGTTTGTAAATATTTTGAATTTGAAAATTGTTGTAGTTAGTATCATTAAACGATTAATAGTCACCTTTCGAGTGCAAAGGGTTAAAACACAGATACGTGGATGAAAATAGAAATGATTTTATATTGTGGGACAAATATAGAATCTCTTTAATAAACGAATAGTTAATCTTTTTGAAGCTCGGATGCTTCACATAGGTGCGAATAACTGTATTGAAGTTAGCGACACTTATTTCGTAGGATAATTACGAGGAGTGGGTAAGCACCCACTGTGTGAGACATAAGTCTTGTGGCGAAAAACAAAAGCCAGTGAGTAATCGACTGAGAATCATCGCACACGATTTAATATAATATCGCATTAATTATACTTATATTAATACTATATTCCTACCTACATTTCACGTGTACCTATTCCTACTGCGACATTCCCACGTAAGACACACTACAAATTTTTCTCAGAAAATAAACAATGAAAAAAGAAGTGAATATTGAAAAATGTATTATACGTATATTTGAGGAAACGTCTAAAGTTTAAAGGCGATTCAATTATGTTGTATAAATGAAATTTTAATTAAAATGTTGAAAACGGTCATTTGACCGGTCGTGGTAGGAATAGTGTTAACACGTTCCGTGCCACGTGGGATGTATACGCCCCACGCTGAACTTTCCGTTCAAACCATTGAGTGGGTATTCTCATTGTAAAATGAGGAATTTAAAACAAAATTTAATTATGGTTTTGTATTATTGAAAAATTGTAAGGCGTACGTAGGTCAAAAACATTATTTAATCGTAAAAGTGTGAATCGTACACGCCCCATACGGCCAGCACGGAAAATCTTCAAAAAACGGTCTGCCACGGAACGTGTTAAAAGTTAGTTCGTATAAAAATAAAGAAGTCTCTTTTAATTTAACTACACTTTTAGTGCGTAAAAATACAGCAATTTACGAAGTTGAATAAATGAAATACAACTGTAAAGTTGGGCACATGTCGAAGTATTGATTCATAAATACTCATTTTTATGCGTTATAAATATTTTCATCGACTAATGTAATCAGTGATTAATCATTGTATATAAAATACCGGGCAAATAATGTATTCAGATAAATGAATTTTTTCATAATAACATACTTGAATGATATAAGATGTTAACATTAAATTATTTCAATAGTTTTTAACAGTGAGTATGATAAATTGTAGTAATAACTTTGATACATTTCAACAACAAATACATATTTTGAAGTAATAAACAAACGTATAAATGATCATTTGATCATTTGATCAAAGTCTTTCTATGAAGTTTAAATGTTAGGAAAATATTTATGAATATAGAGGAAGAAATGAAAAGAAAATAATAATTTAAGAATATAAAAGAACCAAGTTATTCAATATTCTGTGAAATGTTCTTCAAAATCAATAATCGTCCGTATCCTTTCAGGGTATATTCAAAAACATTTAAAGAATAAATCCCGGATTTTTAAAAAGGAATTTTGAATGGTTGGGTTCGAGGTAGAAGGAATATTTTAAAATAAACAAATATACAGGTATACTGCTTTTGATCAGATGTTTTCGCAATAAAAAATATCAGCTCCATTGCAGCTCGAATACGTGTAAGGGTGCGTTTACGCCAAACGAGCGAATGTTTGCTCTTTTTTTCTCCATTTTTATAAAATTGAAGTAACAAAAGCATCTCTACAACATTTGTAGGTTATTTGTTACGAATATTCGCTTCCCAAGCGTTTTTAACATAAACGTTTAGATGAAACGAGCGAATATTTGTTCTTCTTTTGCTTCAATAAAATATAATAGAAACGGTAGGAATATTCCTTTAACATTTGCCGATTGCTCGCGAGACAGGAAGTTGAACGTGTCCGAATGTTCTTGCTAGTTTGATCTGCTCGATGACCCATTTATGCTAAACGAGCGCGGGTTTCGCTGAAATGGGAGAAATATTCGCTTCCTCATTCGTTCGCCCGGTCTTAAACGCGCTCTAATAAAGCGTCGAACCAATAGGGGCTCAGCAGGCACGGTATCATGTTAATAAAAATCCATTCGGGAAAATATTTTTTTTATCACGAGGCGAACGCGCAACTGCGGTTGCGATTATATTCTAATAAAAGTCCATTTCGGCTTGACTTTTTATCGCGACCACACGAACGCGTCGCTCCACGGATTTATGTTCTAATAAAACGTTCGCATGCCGTGGAATATCTGCGCTTGTGTTCTCGTCGATGTTTCGATGTTTCGAAAACGAGGTGATAAATTGCCTCTGAAATCGGTTACTGTTCGTTTGTTACATTTTTCCTGATAACGACAACGTAATGGGGATTGGTTATATTCTCGGGGATGTTACACGTCCGGTTTGCCATCGCGTTTTCGGTTCCAAGGAAGTACGAATTTTGATTAGATTTGCAAGGTATAGTCGTCGCAGGAGAAATCCGCGGTTTGATTGCTTGTAAAAAGGAAGACAAGGGAAGGAATAGAGGCATACAATAACGGACAAAAGTTTAGGACCAAAAAGTCAACGAGAATAAATTGATTTATAAGAAATAGTATAATAAGAAAAATTTGTTTCCTATGCTAATCGATAAACAGTGTTTTATCATAATAGCAATAAAAATGAATGTATAAGCAATATTTGCAATTAATAAAGCTATGCTTTACATTGTCCTCTTGTTTTAAATTTTTGTCCGCTACTGTATATTTTAAAATGGTTTATAGCGACACTTTGACTTAGATGATTAAGTATCGAATTAGGCTAGAAGGTAGGAACAATTTATTACTTCACGTTACTTATCTAAAAGCCTCAGTTTAACAACCGCTCTGAAATTTTTTTTTCATGGAAATATGCCAAAACAATGTCTTTGTCTTTTCCCTTTTTGGGGATTTAAAAAATTGAAAATTAACTAAAGTTGATGAAAATTTGCTGATGTACTTTATATATACAATTTACATGTATAATATAAATTCACATGTGTACATCTTACTGGTGTACATAACAAGATCATCCCCAGAAATCAGTCCAAGTGTGTTTTATTATCAGTATTTATAGTAGCTTTACTTTTATATAATACCGAAATTAAATTTTTTCTTTATAAGGACCCTGTAATTTATTTTTACTAGCAATGCTATGAACGTGAGGCACAGTAGTAGAAGGTTGGAAAATAGAAGATTTTTAAGAAGCAGTCAAAAGTTTGGGAACACTTCCTGATTTAATTTTTACAACTAATTTTTTTCATAAATTCAAAGTTAATCATCAATATCACTTCTCTATATTCTTACAGAATTTTAATAAAAGAATTTTCTAAGGCAATACAATTTTTAATTCCTACTTTCTTTAAATTATTTCTTGGAATGTGCAGTGATTTTTAACTTTTGGTTATCAAGAATGTTAGTGATAACGATGAAAACATTATTTAATCCTAAGACCTTAAAATATAATTAATCAGTCAGTTGACATTTAGAATTTTCAAGCTCTTTCTTAAAATATCAGTTTTTCGACAGCGTTATCACATTTTCTCGCGTTCAGATCCTTAACGGTAATGTAATCAATCAGTTTCCCGGTACGGTTTCCTAGTTTCGAATTTTCTAGAGCCAGATTTTATTTCGCGCAAGAGCGAAAAGAGGTTCGCAAATTACTTTCACAGGGCGGGCTCCCCTTTTCATCGCAGGTGTTCGTCGATGAAAAACGAAGTTATTACGGTGGCGAATGAAAAGAAGTGGCCCGGTTCTTAAATAAACTGTTCGAAACTGTTTAGCATTCTCCTGGACGTGCTGAATAATTACACATAAAGAAGGGTGGAATTTTTATTACCCTTCGCAACGCGGAATTTTTTTTTTTTATATACTACCATCTAAAAGCATCCGCGCACATGAGTAGATAACAGCTGTCCGGGTGATTCATGAAATTGATCAAACGATTCAGCCTCAATTTTTTTGTCAAATTGACGGTAATAGCAAAAATAAGAGATTTCTTTAATTTGTTTTGAGTATTAAAATTTTACAGTCTTAACACTTTAACACTATTTCTACCAAGAGGTGTCAAAAGACACCTTTCAAATTTTAACTTAACATTATTCTCTAAATTTAATCATTTCTCTACAACTAATTTTTTTACTTTTCGTACAACAGTTGTTAAATTAATTCAGTGATATCATTTTCCTCCAGCTCGTCCTGCATCTAAAAATGTGCATATAGTATACCTATTTCTACCATGAGGTGTCGTTTGACACCTTAAGGATTTCATAACAGTGTCTACTTTTAAACCGTTTTACATATGAATATCAACACCATTTTTCAACATCATATCAATTGTAATCTGATTAGGGAATCCTGATTTCAGTTGTAACGGAAGATATTTTGATATTTGCTTGTTTTTCGCCATGTTGCATTTTGCCATCCTTTCCAAGTAGACAACAAAAGTGCCAAATAAAGTATTGTTCAGGTAATAGAGCAACAGGAACTTGCTTGCGGTGCGAAAAGTATACATGTGAGAAGTGTTTAGTAGAGTAACCATTGATTTGTAAAAACTGTGGTATTGAAGCTCCCCATCATTTCTTCGAAAAGATTAATTTTTGTTTATTAGTTAGGACGTATTTTATTTTGAACAGGCATTGCAAGGATTAATGCTTTGCACTCCGAATTATTTTTCAATTTTGATACCACCAACTCCCTAGTATTTTAGGTGTTTTATTTTAAATTTACTTCAAAGGACAATTCTTTGAGTGGTACTTATTTCAAATAATTTTTTTTTACTAATTATATTAAACATCGTTGTAACTTATATTTGTGGATCTTCTAAATTCTTTAATTAAAAAATAAGTCAATTTCCATATTTAACCTGTTGCCGTACGCTTTTAATTTGATGATCGTGCTCAGAAACATATTTCATTTTTCAATTGTTTATGACTGCCAGATGAAATCAAGTGTAAGTTGTATGTTTGGAAGCGAAAATTATCACATTTGGCTACAGTTTTTCCAAAAAAAACTCTCGACGGCTATAACCGTCATTTGCTCATCATGTCATTTTTTCTCTTCCCAGAACAAATGACGGCTATGACCGTCGTGACGACTATACAGCATTTGCTTTACTAATTCAAAATGATTCCTATGAATAAAATAGAATAAATAGGTGTAATCTTAACGCAAGAAAATCAGTTTGAAACAAAATTATCATTTGTAAGTTATTTTGCTTATAAAATAGTATAATAACAACCTCATAAAAAACAATTAATATGCTGTCTGGCATGCTGTAACTTTTTTTCTAGATGTGTTACTCAATAATTAACAAATGTATGTGTTAATACACTTCGTACTAACGCTGTTCTTTTTTTTATTGATTAAAATGTGTACGACGGCTATAGCCGTCATTTGTCTCCATATCGCCAAAGATCGGACGACTATAAACGTCATTTGCGGCAACGGGTTAAACTGGCGTTTTAAAAATATAATAAATACTGATGTCGAGTCACACTCGACAAAGGAGTGCAAAGGGTTAATGCTTTTCATTCATGAACGAAAATGTTCGTTAGAGTTCGTACCAGTTACGAAAGGGTTAGATTAGTATGAATTGAGAACCGATCATGAGCTGGTTCGTTGTTCGTCCGGGGGTCCCGATAAACGGAAAGAAAGAGTCGAGTATCGGAGGGGTCAATCATAAGTGAAAATAATGGCCAGATAATCACGACCATTTGCATAATGTCGAGTGACTGGTTATCATGAGCGGTCACGCGACGCATGCTGGCGGATCATAATAATAGCTGATAAGATAACCGGCAGCAGGCAAAAATTGTGTCTCCCTATAACGTAACGATGACTCACTTTGACGCTTCTGTCTTACGTTACACAGTTCTTTAATTCTTTCAACGTGAATTGAGAAAGTAGATGTGCTATAGGATTATTTCATGGCAACTCGATTATTTCTTGTCAGAGATGTTACAGATCTTTCTCATAACGAAATATATTATAATATAATATATTATTTAATATTTTTAGTACATTTAATATATTATTTAATATATTTAATACATTTAATATATTATTTAATATATTTAAATATATTATAATAAAATTAGAATTTTAAAGTTCCAAATATAATATTTAAATTAAATTAAATAAAAATTAGGAACGTAAAAATTTATATAATTGATATACTGTAAATTAATAACGTTAGATTTTATATTAGTAATATAAATTAGAAAGGTTAAAATTTGGTTTGTTTAAGAAAAATGAAACATGGAATTTTGCATTTTTCGTGCACTATAGAGACTTTTATACCATTTATAAAAAAGAAATATATAGCTGGTAGTGTACATCACATTTTCGTTAGATCAGTTAATTAAAATCAGCTTTTGCTTAACCCCTTGACATACAAATAAAACGGAATTTGATGCGTTTGAAAAATACTATTTAATTTAGTTCAACTGAACAATAATGTGCAAATTTAAAAACAGAACATTTTATTTTGAAATTTGCATTGCTATGTATCATTTAATCAGGTTGATATATTAAGTATCATTATAAAATAATAAATTAGTAGTTCTGTGAAGTATGGAACATTTTAAAACATTCTGGAATATGTTGTTGACGTCTTGGAGACGTGAAAGTCTACAATGGCACATGAAATGGATCACCTCTCCCAAACGTTATTATATGTCAAGGGATTAAATCGATCGATGATAACGAAGGTGATATAAAAGGAACAAAGAAGAAGTACGAACGGAGAATGTATGGAGTAAGGAAGGAAGAGAAGAGGATCGAAAAGTGGATGCGATTGAAATTTCTTCGAGACCGTCCCTGGAAGGAACTGCTTACTCGTCGTTTGGCTCGAGGGGAAACAGTTGATTCCTTGTACAAGTCGACTAAGTGATCCGCAAACTTTCGAAATTCGCCCCTAACGCTTCGTTTCTGATTCACGTCTTCCGTTCACGTTCCGTGGGAAAATCGGTCGGTAATTTTCCTGATTGTTCGGCGAGAAGTCGCCCGTAAGGGGTTCGAAATGGCGGCAACAATGGCGATCGTGAAAAATTATATAGCCCTGACGTGAGTTCCTTCCTTTAAAATAAATTCTATTGAATTGTATCGCGTAAAGAATAAAAATCCGAGCTGAAAATTATGGAACGGATATTTAAGATGACTAATGATATACAGTGGCTCCAAAAAGTATTCGTACACTGTGTTACAAATAAATTCATTTAACTTTAGTATTCTGATTTCAGTTAATGTTTTTAATAAAACTTTATGGGTATGTAGGGTGTAATAGTATATGTATGGATTAATTTCTTGTTTTATAACTAAATACCATTTTAAGGAAGCGAAATCAACGTTAAAGTTTCAGTCATTTTTTCTCATTTTTTTAACATAACTTTGTATTGATGCGTGATAAAGCAAAATCTTTCAGATAAAAAGATCTTAGTTTTTAATGCTCTATCGCTCTGCCGTAAAAAAAGATCCCAGAGGAACCTGTGTTCAGAGCATGAAAAATTGCAGAAGCTTTAGGGGTCGTTTTCACCCCCTGTATAATATTTACTGTCGATGAAAAAATTGCTCCATGCAGGACCCATTATACTTCATATACATACAAAGTTTCATTGAAATCAGAATTTTAGGATTAGGTGAATCTCCTTGTGATATAGTGTACGAATACTTTTTGGATCCACTGTGTATTGTTTACTAGAAAAGATTGGATATTTTAGTAAAGTAGTACTACCAGTGTAGTAAACATATGCATGAAACGAACTCATTGCTTCAAATTAAACACTAAAAAGTATCTATTTCTATCCTGTTGAATATTATCTGTCAAACATTTTAGATGAAAGAGTTGTCACAATTTTGTTTTACTATATTGAGACATTGAAAACAGGTCTATTGGAAACGTTGTAATGCGCATAGAAATTATACATGCAATGACCATAAAATAGTTAAAAAAAGGGTATGTGTAAACAATTCCTAAAAGACTTATAATTATCGATTAAGGTCGACAGTATCTCTCGAAACTATAAAATAACTAATCTCAATACTATAAAGACTAACCTTTAGTCTTTAACGCGTTCCGTGCCACGCCGTTATTTCAAGATTTTCCGTTCAGCTCGTGTGGGGCGTATACGACCCACACTTTTACGATTAAAAACAATGTTTTTGACCCACATACGCCTTACAAATTTTCAATAGTACAAAACCAAGATTAAAGTTTTTTAAAAATTCTTTATTTTACAATGAGAATACCCACCGAATGGCTTGAATGGAAAGTTCAGTGTGGGGCGTGTACTACCCACGTGGCACGAAACGTGTTAACTTGTGACTGCTGTTTTGTGAAAGTTTGAAACAATTATGTAGGAATGCGATCGAGTGGATGCGAGTTTGGAAAAGTCGGAATGTTTGGGCTCGAATGTTTCTAAGGCGTGAAAGATGAGAATTTGAGGAAACAGTGCGACTGAGAAATTCTGGGTGATCATGACCGAATGCGTAGAGTGAGAAAGGTTGACAATTAGAATGAAAGGAAACGAGTGTTTGGAAGAATATATGACGGGGAAAGTGCGAGCGCGAGGCAGAAAGCTTTTGACTAACGTAGAAGAAAGGTTTTGATTGTGATCGTAGAAAGAGTTGTTAAAGTCGTTTAAGTTGTTTTTGTTAAATTGTTTTAAATATACTTTTATTAATATTTTAATTGCTTCACTTTTATTTGTCACACCTGAATTCCATCTTCCGTTCTACATTTTATAGAACTTTCCTATAATATATTATATATTAACACATTGCGTACGGCGCTCTGCTCGCCAAAAAACTGAATACAGTGCATACAAGCACCTTTCTTAATTTACATTTGTAAATTCTTGAATGTTAGTATGTGTTTTTTATATATCGGTTTATTGTGTACCAATAAACGTGGCGAATGTAACAAATATAACAAACAGATCAAATTATTTCGAGTCGTGAATATGCGTATATAGTTTTAAAGTTGCTAAGTTGTAAAGTCGTTCAAGTTGTTTTTGTTAAATTGTTTTAAATATACTGTTATTAATATTTTAATCGCTTCACTTTTATTTTTCACACCTGAATTCCATCTTCCGTTCTACATTTTATAGAACTTTCCTATAATTATTTTCAGAACCGTTTCAACTGCCAAGTTTCACTGTGCTTTTGAAGGAAGATTTACGAATGTAATGTCTACGATCTTTCCCTGTTTCTTTCGTATTAGTTCGCTGAATCGGAGAACTGTTTCTGTGTTAGATGGTTAATCGTAGCCCGTCGAAACGCAACGCATTATCATCGCAACACTTGTTTACATATCCGCCACGTAAAATGCTAATCCCGCGTGTGGTTCGAAGCCGTAGCATACGTGCGACTTCTATATTCACGGAGGTTGTTCCGAGTGGCGTCTAATTTCGGCGGGAATTGCAGAAACACCAATGCAGATCTCGGTTAATTCGCGGAATTTCGAGAAATTTCGCCCCCCGGGCTATGGTACTACACGCTGTATAATTTCGTTGACCGTTATTTTTTGGCATTACATTTGTAGCCGAGGGCATTAAACGGAATGCGCATAGAAAGGTAGCTAACATTATTTATGCTCGTGCGTTTTAACCATTTCGTAACATAATCGTATGCAGATATTTTCTATATCACAGAATCAATTTTATTTTCATTTGGATTAATTATTGTATAAGGGTGTTTAAATTTCTAATTATTATATAGACTAATTATTGTATAAGGGTATCTAAATTTCTATTGATTATATAGACTAATTATTGTATAAGAGTATTTAAATCTCTGTACATACAGGGTGTTCATCGTAACTGTACGCACGGTTTTTGAGACATATTCGGTAACACGACGAAAAAATGTTTTGAACGAAAGTTAATTAATTAATTATAATAGTGGGCTGTAAACTACAATGAAAAGAAATACTGGAAAGGTTTATTTTCTATAGAAAGTTAATTAATCAACTATAATAGTGGGCTGTAAACAGCAATGAAAAAAAAATACTGAAAAGTTTTATTTTCTATATAAAGTTAAATAATTAATTACAACAGTGGGCTGTAAACTGCAATGAAAAGAAATACTGAAAAGGTTTATTTTCTATAAAATGTTATGGTCATCTTGTTTTTTTTCGTTAAATTATCGGAGATGTTTCAAAAATCGTATAGACCGTTGTGATGAACAACTCTGTATATGTTATTTTGCCGTGTTCATATAAAACGTATTGTTTAGTGTATCAAGATGCAGTATTTTTCTTCTATTAAGTACTTGTTTTGTGATTATGTGCATATTCATTTGTTAATGTATGTTATTATGCACAGCAGTGTGCATTTTGCTAACAACCCTATATATGATTTATAACGTAAAAAAAGAGATTCAGTATTATTAAATAAAATCTTTTTCGATATTAAAATGCATAAACAAAATAGAAATAAAATGGATTTAAACAATATTAATGAAAGTACACAAATTAATATTTTATATAGTAGTAAAAGGGTTCAAGGATTGTTAACAAAAATACATAAAAATACCAGCAAATCGATCTACTTCACTATTTATCCATTAAATTCGTTATTTCAATTGGTCTATAAACGAATATATAGATGCATGGATAGGTTTAACAGAACAAAATAGTATACTTACTGGACCACTTTCCGTTGACTACTCATGCTGCAATATCTCTGTACAAAATTTTGTTGGCAGCCAAAAATGGACAGGCTCATGAATAGTTGACCCAGAGTCGCTGACAGAGTTGTCACTCGAATGGTAGGATCTAAATCCATGCTGAAAAGAGAAATCGGTTTGATAAGGTTACGAATACAGTAGAGGCTCCTACATACAGTAGCGGACAAAAGTTTAAGACCAAAGAGTCAACGAAAATAAATAAATAAATTTATAAGAAATACCACGATAAACAAAATTTGTATTGTATGCTAATCAATAAGTAATCTCTCATCATAATAACGATAAAAATGAATATATAGACAATATTTGCAAATCATAAAACTACGTTTTACATTATCCTCTAGTCTTAAACTTTTGTCCGCTACTGTATATGAATTAATAAGGAGACAAAAATGTTCAAATAAAAGAATTTTCGAATTACAGTACAATTACTTTCTCTTACACTACATTTTATTGATTTAAATGGATATTGAGGAGATTAATAGTTCGTTTAAATGTTTGCGTATTCTATACCTCTTTTATCGTTAAATTTGATAATTTTCTAAAGTAAATGACTATTATTAGATAACACTCTGTTCAAATAATTGAATATCTGGGTACAATATTTAGATAATGGGTGTTCGGATAAGAGAGATTTTCCTGTAATAGAAGTACACATCTTTGGATTGAGGGACTGTTATTCTTTCAAAAATGTTTCAAAAATGTTACTATCTCTAACAAAAAGCTTTCAATTAAACGTTACAACACAGAAGTATCTAAAGTAATATTTTTAACTTTATAATCCCAAATGAATTAAATTTTTCTTAATTAATAAAGTTTGAAGTATTGTTCTATAAATGTTACTCTACACAGCAGCAAAACCGTATTTGAATATAATTATTAGAAGTGAAGGTTATAATTGTAATGTATAGCATGTACTGATTTTGTAGAAAATCAATTCAGATATATGAAATTATTTTTTTACAAACGCATCTTTTCCTTTTTTTTTATGATTAAATGATCTCCATTCAGAAATAGCCAACATGTTACAAGAACATGACATTATAGGGTTTACGATTTTGCAAGTCAATTACTATCTTTTTAAACAACTTTTGTAATACAATTCGAATTTTGATGATAAATATTATTTGAACATGTGCCAATTTTAACATTTGTAATCAAGATTGAAGAAGGTTGTTTTGTTCGAACGGCTATGGATGCTACAAACTTCCAAGCGACAATGTACGTCATAGGTATCCGATAATCTTGAGATCAGAGAATTATGATAGCACATTCTGATAGCGTAGCGATTGTTTTCATTATTCTTTAAGCTTCACTACCCGCGATGATTTTAACACTTAGCCAACCAATCAGGAGATCTCCCATTTTTTTCCTCTGCCATTAAGAATCTATTTACTTTTGTTATTAGTTAGTCTTAAGTTAGTGTTGAATTGATTAAAAATTGTACTTTAGAAGAACAGAAAATGCATTTGATGAACTGTTAACAACACTAGTTTAGGACTAACTAATAACAAAAGCAAATAGAATGAATGGCAGAGAAAAGAATGGGAGACCTCCCCATTCGATTGGTTAACCCCTTGACATACGAATTAAATGGAACTTGATGCGACCGAAAATACCATTTAATTTCGCTCAACTGAACGGTTACGTGAAGGCTGAGAAAGAGTATATTTTATTTTGAAATTTGGATTTTTCATTCAGATTGATGTTAATAAAGAACATCTAAATAATATTAAAAAATAATAATTGACGCACGAGTGAAGCAACTATGTAATCTAATTGTATACTGCACGGCGTCCGCCGAAAAAAGCGCTTGACGAGTCTGACTCGTCAAAGTCTACAGTGGCCCGTAAAATGAATGACGAGTCAGACTCGTCATTGTATGTCAAGGGGTTAACACATTGCGTACGGCGTTTTGCTCG